>JAVQJD010056403.1:0-33208 GCA_036023655.1 Nannoperca australis
ACACACACACACACACACACACCAAACCCCAAACAGAACAATAAGGCCTCTGTCAAAGTCATAGACTTTAAGTATGTCAAGGTGTTTGTGGTACAGCAGTGGTAAATGTGAATTGTATATATAACACATATTAATATATAGTTGCAAAAAGCATAAAAGTAAAAGTACAGGTGTCAGTTTCAATGATTGCAAAATAAGGAGATGCGAAGAAAATGCAGCCCTGTTAAAACCGTGCGTGTTTCCATGGCAACTAGTGAAAAGTTAATTAGATTCGGAGAATTTGAGGAGCTGGGTTAAGAATAAAAGGGGTATTCTGCAATGAAGAGGGGTTAGCTAAGGTGGCTGCTGCTGCTGCTGCAAATTCCTCAAAAGGTAATGTAATGTACACCTGCCATGGTCTCATTGTGCACAAGAGCAACTTTAGGCCTTTTTGGAAATTACGAGTCACATTTGATTTTGCTTTGTTTTACAAAGTGCTTGTAAGTTTTTTCTTCTTTTCTTTTAGTGTGAGACAGTCAATCCGAACAGCCGGTTGAAAATAACTGTAATCTTTTAATCACGTTATGAAGATACCAGGCAGCATAGGAAGTATAGGCCATACCAGTAAATAAAAAGTGGGTTCCAATCCATAATATTTTGGTAGGCTTATATCACGACTGTTTTTACTTTGTGGTAGGCCCTATGGAACATAATGCATTCAATATATTTTTTGTGAAATTCACACAGGCTATAAAATGCAGTTTAATTAATAGTTAAATTAGGTGCACGCTCTATTAATTTAGTGGTGGGATGAGATTACACAGTTTTTATGTGCTCAGTGTTTAGTCAGTGAGCTGTGCGTCTCCACGTCAGCGCATTGTTTCCGAGGGTCCAAGAGAAAAGTCCATTGTTGTTGCGAAGTTTTTAATCTGGGGATTTAAAGCACATCACATGCTCGGACTCTGCAGCGGGGCGCTCTACCACAACAGGCAAACTACTGCCAAAATCCATGTTGGGGAGGAAACTATTCATCCCGAAAAGACCGACGAAAACATCTGCTACACACTGCTATGCCAGCGCACTTTTGGAGAGTTTAGGATCGCCGGAGAAGTTTGTTTAAACGTAATCCGACCGGGAAAGGGACACTTTTTAATTCTCTGGAGAAACCGGAGATTTAGGATAAAGATGACGCTCAAGTACAGCCAGCGGTCTCTAATGGTTCTGTCTTTACTGGGGATTTTATCGGCCATCATGTCTGTTTTATCGGTCATTTTGATTTTCCAGCTTCAGTCTCAACAGACGGCAGTGAAGGAGTCTCCACCTTCCACGTCCTCGCTGGTTCCCGCTCCTGTGTGGGCCGTGCTGCTGCCCGTCTCCACGGTGCTCTCCGCTCTGTGCCTCACCCTAAACCTAAGCTCCGTGGTGGTGTGTCTCCTCCACAGCTACTTTTCAACAGAGGTCTGCAGAGGAGAGCAGGACGCCGAGAGGTACACTGCACGCACTTGTGTTACGCTGCCGTTCATCCGAATTGTTCAGCTCAGGTCACGTTCGAAGGTTTAAACGCACCTGTGATGGCATCGCGCCTAGTTACAATATCACTCCCCGAAAATCACCTCTCCCATGCAAAGCGAGCCAATATGTTGGTTTCAAAAGTTGAAACACACTGGTGTGCTTTAGTGACTAATCTTCGCAAACACTGGATGTTGTTTTACAACGCTGTGCGTGACTGGTACACTATATTTAATTACGCATTTACTATTATCCTGTAGCCTAATTAGCACGTGTTACCACAGCGGCCAATGTTAAGCAAGTTACATCGTTTCACTTTAAGTAGTTTAAGTGCAATGAATGACCACAAAAGCAGAATGCAATCCAACAACCTAATTCTTACGTCAAACTTTATTTTGAACTATTGTTGACACTCTGCTGGAGAGATGTTAATTCAACTTTATTCAGATTTTGGAGGCTATAGTTTGTGGTGTGTGTTTGTCCACATTTGTCAATGACAAAAGCACAATAATATGCAACAGCTTTCAATAAATGGCAGCGCAAAACACCACCACCACAAAGCACATAAATATTAAATAATACCCCACAACTGAAATAGTGCCTCCCAAAAAACACTGCATTGTATTGCACCCTCTCCTATTTTCAGGTCACAGAGTCAGCGGACAACACCATGGCTACAAGTGGAAAATAACATTTTATCTTTTCAGTTTGTGTTTCTGCCTGCGCCCACACAATCTTCTTTAATTGTTCTCTGCAAACCACAGCGGATCCTGGTTGCCTTTCTGAAGTTTCATTCAAAGAAAACTTAGTTTCAGAAGCATAAAAGGGCCTTCCATATGTGTCAGAGTCCTGAGGCCTGATCTGCAGTGTTGTTGGTCGACCCCCACCTCTCAACCCGTATGAATCCCATCTAAACAATGGCCTTCCTCTCATTATGCACCCAGCACACGGCCTCTAGCTGGCCTTTTCCCACGTCTGTTTACAAATCCAACAGCACACCCCAGGACCTCCCTGCTGACAGAGAGGACATTCCAAGAAAATGTGAATAATGAGCTTTTGAAAAATGGCTAGCGTGCGCATTGAGCATAGCCAAATAATCAATACACAAATGTTTGAGGACTTCTAATTCTGATGTACAAACTTATCAGGGAAGAGAAATAACAAAAGGACCAAGAAAAGTTTGATTGTGTAGCAAAAGATGTGCAGTGAACTGAAAGAAAAGAAACTCGCAACACAGGAATGATGCACGCTTCATTTAGTATACAGTGTTAAAGTGTAAACATGTCTGAGCCACAGCATTGAACATATGACATTTGTTTCCACAGAGCAGACTGGTTCCTTTTGGATAGCAGAGCTGTACGACATGTGGCTATGGGACTGTTCTGCCTGGGGGTTTCTGTCTATTTTGCAGGTAAGAAAAATAAGAGTTACCTATTTTTTAAGATTGTGGATTTTCTCTTTCAGAACTTGTTTCCTAATTAAAAAGTATTTTTATTTAATCCTGAAATACAGGTTAGAACTGGACACCTGTCATTACCTTGTAGCACACACTGGTATGTTTTCATTGTTTATTGGTGTTAAGCTTTTAGAAGTTGCATGCAGGGGGCTTTTTAGTCATTAGCCTTTAACAACAAACTCACAAAAACTAGAGTCCAAAACATCGGCTGCGCAGTGGAGTTTCAACAGCAGAGGGAAAACCGGCATTGCTGCTCGCTCTGGTCCGTCCAGCGAGTCCAAGATGTGTCGCCCTTCTGACCCAACTTCAGCCTCAATCAAGAGGTAGAAGAACAAGGGACTGTAGAAGCAACGCCACCAACTCTGGAAGTCACGTCACATCCCAGAGCTGTGCTTCTCACCCCCTTCCTTTAGCATGCCTGGGTCCATAGTCCTTCTCCTGGAGATAAACATAACACAACTCAGCTAAGAGCAGCTGGCCTTTACATGACATTTCAACAAAATTACATACATTTTTGTAACGCTGATGTGAAAAGTTATCTGGCCCATTACAGATGAATCCAATAACCGATGAATATTGTTTGCTGGTCAGTTAGTTTTTCTGTGTATCTAACTTCTGTGTTTCTATCACTTCTCTTGTTTGGCAGCTATGTCCATCTTTATGCTCCTGATATTTGAGGTGGAGACGGGCATTGCAAGCGCTTGTGTGCTCTCATCTGGGATCTTTATCCTACTGGTCGTTGTGATCCACTCTCTGGTCAAAGCTTCCCATAGTGCTAAGCACTATCACAGCGACCCCCTCGACACCCTCTACGAGAACGACCACGGAAGCAGCACACCCGTCTCCCGACTCTGCGAGCTCAAAATTGGCGTGGACAAACCGCGGATGCAACGCAGCCAGTCTCAGCTCCAGCATCCGGTCTCCTACCCTCAATGTGGCAACACGAGACAGCGAGAACAATACCAGCAACAGCAATATTCCCCTGCTGGAGGTTCTCAGGGCCACGCTAGCGATAAAGACGGCTACAGCAGTGGCGGCAGTTGTCCCCGAATGCACAGGACCCTGTCTACCGAATCTGGTTTACTGCAGGCCCAGGTGAAACCCTGGAACGGGGTCAACAATGAGATGAGGAGTGTCCTTGCGCGCAAGTCAGGGATTTCCGCAAAAGACTCTACTCTTGTGTGACATAAAGGAAGCTGAGCTCGTGGTTGAAGACACTGGTGACCTTTAAATATTATATCTAGAGGGCTGCTAACACAAGTGTCATCCTGCAGCATGGGACAGAGATTGAAATACATACCAGTTTTCATCTTTATCAACTGATTTCTCCTGTTCAGATTATAAAAGCATTTTTAATTTGATTTGACCATACTGAGCACAACTTTTGTATAAGGTTTAGTGTTTTGTATGAATGAACTTGACTTATAATCTCATTACACACACCAATGTATCAATCTGGCAAATTTATAGCTTTCATTGTAATAGTGTAAATACTTTATTCCGCTGTATATGGTGGCGTTTTGCCAAATATTTGTGCACAATGTGCAAATGTGTTTTGTTATGTGTTGGTCAAAATAATTTCAAGTCAACTTAATTAATTAAGTTTAATTAATTTGAGAAAACATAATTCACTTTAAAAGTAGGATGTTTTTCGACATCTAAATAAGACATTAAAGTAATGTTGACAAAAACCTGTTAACTTTAAATGTCATTTAAATGCACATTTCAATAATTTCTTAAAAGAAAAAAAAAAAAGAAGTTCTGTCAAAACACAGGCCTGAATGAGATTACATCATGTCTGGAGGAACTACTAACCTTGGACACCTCTGTCCAGAGGTCATGAGGAAGTGGATGGGGCATGTGGAGCAGAGACAAGGGGACTGGGAGAGGGGTTCACATCACTTAAGCTTCATGCAGGTGTCGGGGAAACAGAAAACAGCACAGACAAATAAAACAAAAAACACAAAGCTCCCATTAACTACAAAGAGTTCAGAACAGGCCTGATATGTCTTGCAGTTACTGGGGGAATACATTGGCAGAAACAAAAAGGGAAAAATTGTATTAGCTGATGTTCCAAAATATTAAATTGAATTATTATAAATGAAGGATTAAATAAATCAAACAGAAACAACGGTATGAAATGGAGCAAAGAATGGATGCAAACAGGATAAAACTCCAGACAATGCTTTAGGAATAGGTAAGAGTACAAGGACCTACAAGTGGATCATTCCCACTTTTACAGAGGTGGGTGATATAAAATAGAAAAATCCAAAATAGTAAAATCATATAATTGTCTGGCTTGTTCAAATATTGACAATAATTGTGTAAATTTGCTAGTTTTGATTTGGACAGATAATTGTGTATGAAAATGAAAAAAAGTGAAAAAGACCCTTATATTTCCCTGACACCAAGACATTGAGTTTTGTAGAGCTATGTTTTTATGTCATCTTTCAAAATTGACCTTTTGAAATAATTATACCAACAGGCACTGCATTTGCATTCTCGTTTCCAAATGTAAAATAGAGTTACAACTGACAGTCACTATTAACAGTGCTGGGAGGCTTATACTTGTGTAAGCATGTGTCCTATATGGAAGAGTTGAGTTAGCTAACATCCACCTAGAACTAACTTTGCTGCGCGTGAAATCCCCGTGTACATTTAAATTTGCACATTTTACAGCTTTTTAATAAAAGGTGCTTTTTGAAAAATTAAACAGAAAACAGTTCCAACAAACCACAGCAATGGGACAAAGGCCAGAGAAGAGTGCCGCTCCTATCTGCTAAATATACGAATGATGGATGCACGATGGCATTATAATGATACGTTAGTGTAAAATCACAATCATAAACAATGCTATATTTCCCACCATCACACTTTGGACATCACCATGTCCCAGTGAGCATGTCCACTGCTGCCTCCTACCTGCGCCCTTGAGAGCTGCTAATCTGTTCCTTCATGCTGGTGGCTTGACGCAGGAGGCTGTCAATGTTTTTGAAATAAAAGCTGCTGTTCGTCATGCTCTTCACGGCACTGCAAAAGCCAACGGATCGATGAAAGTGTTAACGGTCATGTCAGTGGGGCTGTGGCATTCTGCAACCGCGTAGGCCTGTGCTTCTTCTCACCTGCATGCATACTCCACAGTGTAGATGGCTCCTTGGCTCTGCTCCTCCCAGCTCTGCATGTCTGTCTGTGTGAGGAATAATGGAAAATACAACCGTTAAATATTCAGGAGAAAGAGTGTAACAGCATTATACCAGTGATGGCGCCAGTAACGCCTGTGTTTAATTATAGTACACAGTACACGGGAAATGTAGACTACAGCAGAATTCATAAGTGATTTCTTTACTTGTGTGTGCTTCAGTATTTAACTTATTATTTTAGATAACTGCCCTTTGACAGAATAGCACGGACATACTGATGATGCCATGTAAAAAATAAAATAAGGAGCAGGTTCACAGACTTGTGAGGGTTGTGTTGTTTATCATTTGCTATTATTATTATTATTATTGAGCTCGAGGTTGATTTCCCCTTTAATGTCCACGTTGTTTCACTTTAAGGTTTTAGCTCCAACGACATGATTACCTTGTGCTGCACCAGTTCGGGCAGGGACCTTCTGACGTGTTCCTGCAGCCTGTAGAGAGCCACCGACGGCTCGTTAGCAAGGACGTACATGCTCTCCGTGAATTTGTCACTCACTGTCGAATCAAACAAGTGCAGACAAATGCAGAGGACACACAGCCCGGGTTAGAAAAGCTAACACAAAAAGAACGGAGGAAAACATCCAAACAGCTTGGGTGATGGACAAATGGCGACGTAACACAATACTGACGTAGCATTAGCTTAGCGGCTAACGAGGTAACGATGAGGTAAGTTGTATGCTGATTTGTTCAGCCAATGTTTAGATACCTCGTCTAACTTTCAGCTGCATCTCCTGGTCCTCCATATTGCAAGTTGGTTATTACAGTCACAAACTGATAACAACACAAAGCAGCTGTACGGGGGGTTTGTATCAGCTGATTCTCGCTTCTTCCGTATATTTGTTGTCATGTGTCACACGATACTATTCCGGACAGAAATATCGATTTTAAAAACAATAGTTCTTCCTTTAAACAGATCCAAATGCTACGTTGGGTTTCGCTGGTTGACTCACGCGTGTTTTCATTTCCTTTGCTAAAATAATTGATTAATTGAATAGCTAAACAACTGAGCGATGAGTAAGGTATCTCGGTACACTGCGATGACCAGCAGGATCCAGCGTGTGATTTGAAATAATTTACTTTCAGTTGTCCCAAAAGGAAGTTAGCGCGAATTAGGCTGGATGTGGTGAGTTCGCCGTGTAATTTGCTGTATCAACAAATTTTGGCTACTTTTTCTTGATGGCCGTACCATATTGTTCAATAGTCCATGTCTTGTTTTTATTGAAGTGATCATGGAGTCCGGAGGTGATGAAGAGGTTGCAGATGGCCACAATATTCAGTCATCTAACGCTAATGTTGGTCCTTCCGAGCCCGGAGATGAGAGGTCCAATGGTACTTTTGCATTTCATATTTAATATAAGTTTCGTGTCTTGACACGTTATCTTTTTCTGTGTGACATCTGCAGTCACGCGATGTTTGCAGTGTTAAAATAATCAATTAAATAGTGTATATCTTGCTTTCGCTGACGCGGCTGTGGTTCATCTGATTGGGCCAGTGTCTCCAGAGAACATGGATGTGGATGAAGAGGGTTTGTTCAAACACTCCACCACTCTGACCAACAAGCAGCGCGGGAATGAGGTTACAGTACGCCCAGCAACATTAGACTGTAAGTACTGGCATAGATCCCCTGGTGGCAAAGTGCTAACAAAACTGTGTGTTAGACAAGCAATCGTGGTATTGTTATTGTCTTGAGAATATGAAGTTATAAAAGCTTTATTTCCATCAGCTCTGTCCATACACCAGTTGGCAGCTCAAGGCGAGGTTTCACAAGTGGCTGCTCACCTGAGTAAAGGTGAGGATTCTGGAAGTCAGTGTCAGACACCAAGCAGTGTAACACAATGCAAATTTTGTCCCGCATTAAATTGTACAAAATACCTACTGATGGGCTCGTGGCCTATTTTATTTTGCAGACAGTTCACTGCTCAGCAGACAGGATGAACGGGGCTTTACGCCTCTCATGTGGGCAGCAGCGTTTGGAGAGAAAGCGGTGGTGGATTTTCTCTTGGAAAAGGTTAGAAATAAGCAACTGCTGCCCAGAAAGACTTGCGCGTGTTATTGCAAATCTCACAGATGTTAATGGGATTTTTGTTTTAGGGCGCAGACCCCAAAACAATTGCCAGGGAGCGAGAGAGTGCTCTGACACTGGCGAGCTCTGGAGGTTATGTGGACATCGTTGAATCTCTTCTCAGACATGGAGTAGACATCAACACATATGACTGGGTACATGATGACTTTCTTTATGTCAGACATGTCATCACATGGCCAGAAAAGTGTATTACACATAAAATATAAATACAATGATTTTTTTCTTTTTAATAAACACTCTTGTATTTTAATCTCAGAATGGTGGGACTCCTCTTCTTTATGCTGTACGAGGGAACCACATCAAATGTGTAGAGGCGCTCTTAGGTCCGTTGCATATCTGTGATTTTAAGTCATGATACATTCTAGCTAATTCAGTTTTAATGCATTATTAATTGCCATTACTTTATTCTCTTGCAGCCAAAGGGGCAGACATGACCATTGAGTCTGACTCTGGGTACAGTCCAATGGCCTTAGCTGTTGCGCTTGGACACAAAAAGAGTATGTATTGTATTCTTATACCTGACAAATATGTTTTGTTTAATAAAAAAATCTTTTGCTGAATTAACATTCTAATTTCTTTTTTTGGTTTCACAGTCCAGAAAGTGTTGGAGGACCATATTCTGAAACTCTACAAGCCACCAACATGACACTAATTAAAGTGAATAAATGGAAAGGACAGTCCAACAAACTTGATCTCAGATCTACAACCAGCTATCATTAGTGGTGAGATGACCAAGACCTCTGTCACAATAACAAGTCATTGTAAAAGACCGGGACATATGCAGAAACATTTACACTAAGTAAACTGCATTTGTTATTGTAAAAACAGTTTGTTCCATTTGTATGCATTACAGTGTACAACAAGATTGTACAAACAAGGACTAAAATGTGAACAATTGTGCAGCACAATAATTTTGTTTGCCTGAAAGACAGAAAAAAAGAGGACTAAACAAGTTTTAATAAAAATGTATTTTATACGGTGTGTTCCAGTGGTATGGCGCTTCAACTCAAAGGCACAATATAGAGCGTAATAACAAATTATATATAATTACAAGAAAACCCACTAAATCTGCATTTTAAAACTGAGGTTCAGAGTCCATGCCAAGCCTTTAAGTGTTAAAGTAATCAAGAGTGAGATGGCTTGACAGATCCCTGTTAACATCCATACCAAAAAAGGCCACGTTCATATCAGTTCATGAGGTAGCAGTAAGGTCCGGGTGACATGTTTCCCAAGTGCCACCGCACCATCCTGCATCCTGTACTTTACTCAGGGGTCATTTCCTCTCTCATGAGAGGATAAAAAAAATATGTTCATGAGGTTTTTGCTCCCAGGACGTCCAAGGAATAAACAATAATTCTCCCAAAAAAGTCGGCACTATTCTCGAACATTATTTTTACTTTGTCCACTGCAGGGGCCTCCTGTATGGGAAAGCTGTGGGTGTGGAGTTAAGAACAAGATAAGCATGGTAATAATGAAAAGTATGTCCAGGAAAATATTGTCTGATACTTATGAACCCAGTAGAAGGGTAACAGGAAACACACTGTTCCTAGAGTGACAAGTACAGCTTCAGCTGCTGTAATAACCCTGGCGCACACTGACAAGACATGATTTTGTATGTATTAAAGCAGATTTGCATTTAGTATTACGTTAATTATCTGTTTAGAGACTGAAGGATATCTGAAGAGAGTTGTTGTCTTCTGGATAAACATGGCTGATCACTGTAAAGTCTCCATCTTTTGGGCATCCTGCAGAAAGCACAAGTGGAAAATGTATTCATTTAACCCATCACATCACAACTTGTCACACCTAACGTCTTGTCTGCAATAGGAAAAAAATGAAATTGTGAAGGTGGCGGATAATCACATCAGGAAAACATTTGCGATGAGACTTGCAGCTGGAAAATGTAATATCTGGGTTTTACCTTCTAGTCTGCATGTTTTTGCGGAGAAGCCTCCCTGGAACTGGACCTTTAACTCTGACACCCTGACAGACTGAGGGAACTCCAGAGACACCCACTGACATTCACCCTGTCAAAGATATATTAATGATGATGACTTGCTCTGACATGAACAGTATGGCACCCAGGTGCCTGTGGGAAGTCTGAGAATCTTGATTATATTTGTTTATCTCTACTCCTTAATACACAGGAATTGCAAATAGGTTTAAGTTTCTAGCAGGAAAATTACAAAAATAAATGTTATCCAAAACAGTATGTATGTATGCATACTACAAACTGCCTCATTTTAAAGCGTGGTGTTGATGTACATTAGTCTCCCACAATGCATTTGCTGCTAAATATTCAAACAAATGATGGGTGGTGGTGAAACAGATTCAGGAACATCTCTGAAAGATAAACATAACTATGGCTCAAGTTTTGAAGTTTAAGTAGAGACTGTACAATGCCATTATAAAGTTGCAGTTTGAATATTATAACTTCCTGGTAGTGTAAAACGATGTAAGTAATGTTTATTTCCAGTATATTAACTGCAAAAACAATACTATGACAATTAGTACATAGCACATACTATAATGAATATGTGGAATTTGGACACAGCTGTAGTTTTACCTGGTCTGAGTTCCAGCACGTCTCTTCATTGCAGTCAAACATGTACTTCTTTCCATACTGCTTCACATCTCTGTTTATCACCGAACTCACTCTGAAATGTGAGTGAAAAAAATCCTGGTTTTTAGTTTACACGTCTACTGCCGAACAGGAGGCTGCTATACCGCAGAACATGTCACCCACGAGTCGTGTCTTATTGGACTAATGAGAGTCAGTTCAGACACAACAGCTAAGTCAATTCTAGTCCACGTCTTCGTGAATAAACCTGAAGTTGTTATTTACCTGCTCTGAGTTTCGCTGCAAATCAATGAGAATGCCATGTCGAATTTTTGAACAGCCAATTGCCGTCAAGCAATTCGGCAACGGGCTGCATTTCTTTACGACAGTAACGTCCATGGGTAGCAGTTTCTTTTCCCGCCACTAGATGGAAGTCACGTTCCGTCGAACCATTGAATGGATGAGAACAGAAGGTAAAAGTCTTCATCTTCATCTAAAATCCCGAAGGCTCAAAATTATTAATTGAGAGCGTAAAACATTCAACTTAATTCGACTCTTTATAATTTGTGTGTCCAGTAGTCTGGCCAGCAAAGCGCCGCATGCGTCTCTCCATCGTGTTTGTAACGTTACCTGCATGTCTCACTGTTGTCTACACGACACACAAAGGTCAGGGAGATAAGAATCGATTAGGCAGAGAGGACTACAGACTCTGGGCCTCACTAAAGGTGAATATCGATCAGCTAACTGATTGCAACCTTCAAATGAAACGTGCAGTATGACAGAGGAAAGACAGCTTTAAATGTTACATGTGTGTTCAAATAAATCTGTGCTGCGAATGTTTTTGTTGATTCACAGCAGATTGGATAATCCAAATAAAAGAACCAATGAATTACCATCATGAGCTCTACCTCTTTTATCAGTGAGCATATTCCTACATCACTCTCTCATAGCCAGGGAAGCAGTAACAGCAGAGCAAGTGCGTGTGTGTGTGTGTGTGTGTGTGTGTGTGTGTATGTGAGGGAGAGAGAGCCTGTGTTTGGCACATGGCTCATTGCAGATGGAGAACTCCTGCTGAGGTTTTGTCACAGTGCCCCCTCACTGCAGATAATCAATAGGTCTGAAATACAAAACCTGATGAAACTCAGCCTCCGTGAAAATTGTGCAGGGGGCTGGGGAGAGTGACTGGGTTGTAAGGTTTGCTCCACCACCCCTCCAACCCTTCCCACCCTTTCCACAATCAGCACCCTGCACACACACACACACACACACACACACACACACACACACACACACACACACACACACACACTACAGGTTTTACAGTATTTTGAGATTGAGTATAAATTGTGATTTAAAGCTGCTGTAATATTTATACTGTCTGTCTCATGTCTGAATGGCCGCGATGTTTATCATTGGAGGTTTTGTAGAGTTGTTAATCAGAATATGCTGGCTCAACAATTAATTTACCAGGGGCTCAGATTCTGACCTGCAGCCCAGCTGGCCAACATACCCATGTGGGCCTCACATGGGTGAATGATGGGCTGGCAGGGGGGCCCATAAAAAAAAAAAAAAAAGTCTGCTGGCTCCAAAAAGGTCCCATGTCTATTTTACACGTGGGCTCCTAGTAATGCCAGAGCGGGCTGCAAGCGTGGCCCACATGTGCAGTCATGCTTAGAACCCCACATGGGCTCTTTTTGTGTCCATTAAAGGACTAGTTTGACACTGTCAGGCTGCCAGGCAACCATTGGAGACTACAGGAAGTTAAACCACAACTGGACAAACCACACTATGGTTTTTGTACAGATTAAACAAATATAATGTGTTAGTTAGTGAGCTTTAGAGGTGCTGGTGGGAAGATTTTCTGCCAGGCTAACTGCTTCCCCCTGTTTCCAGTCTTTATGCTAAGCTAAGCTAACTGGCTCCTGGCTGTAGCCTTATATTTAACAGACAGACGTGAGAGTGGTATTTATCTTCTCATAGAACTCTTGTAAAGAAAGTGAATGAACTTATTTAAAAAAAAAAGTTTGTTGTCTTGTTGTCTTGTGGAAAGACATCTCTGCTCTTGTTTACATCTCTGTTCTAACATCTCATGGTCAACTTTGTCACAGTAAAACATTTCTGGCCTCTCTTGCTCGCTGAGCTTGTTAGAGGATTATCTTCACCTTTGTCACTGATAGGGCCTAAATCCTCACGTTCCCTCAGCTGTCTCTGTCACTCTTTCACCACAGTGGTTGCAGTTGCGCTCTGAGCTTTTGTCACCTCTGTTTCTGGGTTATGTCCCATGAGGCAGGATTAATGGTTAGCAAACTAACTTTGGGCTTAACCCCAGCTGGCTTTTTGGTCTCACTGCAGTGATTCACTTGTCACGTTGTGCGTATCACCATGGTAACTTACAGTGACACGCTTAACCTGCGGACTATCGCATCCAAGTATGTAAAAGTCCTGACTCCTCACCAATCAACACTCTGAGAGAATGGCATTGCAATTTTTTTTATGGTTTCTGTAAACTTGGACACATATATTTTTAAAACCTAAAACCTAAACCTACTAAAAGTCTTTGTAGCAGTTTCTGCAGTGCCTTTGTTCACTCTGACTATTACAAAGTCTCTACCAAGTGATAGAAGGTATTTATTAATTAGCAACAGAAATACTATCATGCTATGTTATTCTGTTGTTGGATTTTTTCCCACAGCTTTCTAACAAGTGATCATGGTAATAGGTTGCGCCCGTAGTGTTCCCTTTGTAAATGCAGCCGTTGGAGAACACAAGGCTGTCTGTGAGAGCAGAAAATCATTTTATAGCCTCAATGTGACCATTAAATATCGTTTCAATGAAAAGTCCGCCCACTGTGCCTGGATGATGGAGCAGTGAGAAGAAGTCTGCCTATTCAAGTTGGGATCTTGGAGCGTGTGTGTGAGCGTTCTCAGCTCAGCACCAACAGAGTTTGCATATTTCCCTTTTACCTAAGGGAAATGATAAGCATTTAGGCTATTTGTAGCTTACCTCTGGTTTACTTCTCTAGCCTTGACATCAATATCAGGGTCACTCTTGAGATATATTGCTCATTTATTATTCATTATGATAGTTTGTTCTTCTTGAGAGAAGTGCATCAATGTCACAAATCAATTTCTTTCCCATATTTCCCCTGTTTGCAGTTTCAGTGCAATTTCTTTATTGTTCACAGATACCTGAATAAAAACAACTTGTCACTTGGGTGATGCAGCAGCCGAGGTAAGCTATTAAGACTTACAGTTCATTAAGTGGCCTATTGATTGGCACAGCAAATAGACCTGATTGTGAAGGATTTATGGTCTTATACTATGAATAGATATATGATGGAGATAAAAAGCCACAGCCCTGTGCCATCTGAAATGGGTCTATGGGTTGATTATATCGAGAGGTAAATAAGCAGATGCTTCAGGAGGTAAACCAGTCACTATGGTCCATTCCAGAGTTTATGAGCTGTGGGCACTTGTGCAGATTGTCTTAATGAGTTGGGTGATTAATGCCTGTGCTGCTGTCAGCGGAGGGACCCGGCGTTCGGGTTGGGACAACGCTACAACACGTCCAGCTGTCCCCTTTTGGTCCACGTGACAAACCCACTGCACAGACTCTTGTGGCTTTACTGAACTTTTTGTAGTTTAGTTTCATTAAGGAGAAGTCCGCCTGGAAAGTTGGGACTTTTTGAGGCAAAGGAGGAGTCAGTTGGTGTGAAAATAGGAGATCTAGTTACTGGTGGGATATGTTGAAGCTGAACAAAATAGATCTGAACCTTCAGAGTTGTACCTATTACATTTGTCATTTTGGGACAAATCAGTAGTTGATGAAAGCTGCAGGTAATTATTTAACACAGGCTCAGCTGCCTGAAGACACAGACAACATCCGTTGTGAGGTGGATAAAGTGTCGGAAATTAGAATGACACGATGCCGCTTAGTGGTCGTAAATCATTGAGTTTAGGAAGACAACATTTGGCGTTCTTTGGAGTCCAGCTAATTTGAATAAAGCAGGAAACGTGAGGCACATCTGTCGACTGCTGCAGCCATTAACACTTGAGCTGCGGTGCCGTTTTCTGGCAGGGCTCCTCGCTCATCTCCATGTTGAAATGTTCTGCTCCAGTTTGAGTGAGGTTCTCTAATTAAATCGTTAAAAAAGCAGAGCATTTGCACAATATGCTCCGCTGCCTTCATTACCAAGCACAATCTCTTGTAATGTATTCACTCGCAGTGAGGGAGCGGCAGATTTGACTTGTTGTCTGTTTGTGTGAACGCGGAGCGAGTTCACTTTCTTCTTTGTTTTGTGTTATTCTTCCAGGCGGTGTGAAGGTGGACACGCATGCTTTCACAGCTCTGAGTAACTGAAAGATTGATAGATCATAATGGAGCATAATGGAACTCATGGATTGCTTAATATTGTGTCCAAGAGGTTGGCACATTTTGCTGGCAGAATTATAAGGAGAATAAACTGCAAATCTGTGTATGTGGACACGAGCAGGTGACAGGCAAATATAGGCCACGGGTTTCAAATATTGGTTTAAATTATTCAGAGCTTGTCATATATGACAACACAATACTTGTGCTGCCTGAAGACAGCAGGCAATAATGCAGGTGTACGCCCACTACTATATTCTATAGCTGAACAGAGCATGTGAGAACTGCACTTCTTTGTGCCCCCGGGCTTTGCGTCGCCGACTGGGCAGGATTTATGAAGTGTGGCGGCTTCTGCTTCATGCTCCAGCAGTCAGCATCCCTGCTTGCTCATGATGTGGTTGGAGGCCCACAGGACATGGCTCGCTCAGCCTGCAGCCTCACTACCGCCACCGCATGCCCGGCCTCTGATATCTGAGCAAGGGAAGGGGCCTGTAGTAACGACTGGAGCACTGGCAGGCGCCCGTTGGAGACAACAGTGTGAAGAGAAGCTAGAGCGGATCATTTGATGGTGAGGTCACAGGGATTTGTCATGAGGAGTGACAGGGGATCTTGCGGTTGAGGGAATTTCCCTTGAATGTTCACATTCAGGTTATAGCTTGAGACTAGAACAATAGAGGAGAAGTACGCCTGATCGGCAAAGCTGTGATATGCGGTTGTTTTTAGGTGTTGTTGGATTTTTGCAATAACATACCAGTTACACAGCTATGAAATAGCTTCTATGGTGGTGCAAGATAGACGTATTCTTTGTTCTTTGAAGTCTTACACACCGTTGCTTTCACCTCTCAGCCCTAGCTGTCTAGACGAGGAGGAGAACTAATCCTCATACTCTGTATTCCAATGGGCTAGCACAGCTGCATGCATGACCCCCACCTCCCATCCCCTTAATCTCTTTGTCTCACCTTATTCACAGCAACACACCTTGTGAACACGAGCAAACCAAGCATCAGAGCAGCACTTCACAGACCCTCCTCTTCCCTGTTCTCTCAAGGTAAGAAGAGGCAACGCACTACATCGTCAGAGATCACTCAACCCAATTTGTCAGTTGTTTTCCATGTCAGACTGGATCAATGAAGGCTGGTATGGGGTAATGGTATTTGATTTCCTAAATATTTGTTGTGCAGCAGAAAAGGTGTGAGTGCAGATCCCTTTAACTTTATTTACCTGCTGCGTCTCAGTGAGCTGAATCAGAATGTTAACCGTCTCTACTTATACAACTGGTGAGTATGTACAATGTCTTAGCAATGTACATGCTTTAAATTATTCACTCAATTTTCACCTAAAAGTATTTTCTCAGGATTCTTTTTACAAGAATAAAGATGAAAGCTGAAGAATAAAATAAATAGGTTGGGTGCTGCAGTAGCTCACTTCATAACAGGGAGAATGAATGCCACCCCCCCACTAAGGCCTATTAGCTATATAATAAAGCTCCATAGAGAAGATAGAACTTAACTTTGTCATGTTTAAAAGACCCACATACTTTCTTCTTTGCTGCTGGTGTATTGATTTTAAAGCAGCAGAAATCAATATCTTTATTAACAATGGAAAATGACGTTGAAAGGCATTACTCATAGTTATGGACTCTGCTGTTCCTCTCAGCACTATGAAGCGTTTTAGTGTCTTTCAGCTCTTTGTTTAGATTTTGCTGCCCGCAACTTTACTGATCAATACACATCATAGAAAAAGTAGGTCAGTAGGTAAATTAAACACCTTGACAAATCACTATATAGCCATTCGGGTAAACAAGTCATATTCAAGTTATGCTGGTCTGTGTCGCACCTGTCAGACATTTAGGTATGCAGAGTTATTTTTAAGACATGTTAAAAATCTAAATCATCATCCATCATCTCAGTGGATTTTAAATGTCTGTGCTCTATATATATGTTGTACATAGCTTTACCTTTTTAAACAATCCTACCACAATAGTGCTTTAAATTTGGTAAATAAAAAAAAGAACGATTTCATCTCATATCGTTCTGAATAGCAGAAGCATTAAGGGTTTCCTACATGTACCTATATTTGTTATTTTACAGTGATTAATTGAACATAGTGGTATAGAGTTAAAAAGATTGAGGTGCAAATTAGGTAAAGAATTTATTCAAACACAAGGCAGTTATTCACACATAAAGTAGGTAATGATGTAAAAGACAGGTGAGTGAGGGATGGAAACATAAAACGACTCTAATAGAGTCGTCTTAGCATTAGAGTACGTGCCACAGAGCGAGGTCAGGGAGCTGGAAAACCTTTCAGGCTGCAGTGATCGCGGAGACACCTGAACATGCAGGACGGCCTCGGTTTAACTGTAGCAAAGTGTTTCCACAACAATTAAAAAAGATGGCACCTTCAATTAGGAGCTCTCGTTCTCATTATGGCTTGTTGTTTCTTCCTGGATGTGACAGGCAGCAGCGGCAGGCACCTGCTGGATGCTGGGAGGGTGGGTTTGTGTGTAGGTGTGTGTATGCAGTCGATAGGGTTGAGTGTTTTGGGCTGACAGATGAGTGCATACGTATGTGTCATTGAGTGTCAGGTAAGTTTGTTATGCAATAGAGCACAGTAGTCAGGGGATGTACATGTACACATGTCTGTACGCTGATGGGGTTAGATGTCGTGTGTGCTTGCACAGCACAGTTGGTGTGTGTGAGCGCGTCTGTGTGTATGTTGAAGTGTTCTAGCTGCTGTCAAATGGCCTGCTTCTTTAATCTGTGCCGACAGCTTTGTAATTGGAGCCCTGCATGAAGGGGGGGGGACCTGCAGTTCATAGTACACCCGCGGTCTGAAAGATGGAGAAATAATAGAGGTGGAGGATGTGTGTGTGTGTGTGTGTGTGTGTGTGTGTGTGGGGGGGGGGGTTCTTTGGTGGTTGTGTGGGGGAGTGGTTGGGGTTGCGAGTACAAGGGTTGACGGCAGAAGTCCCGGGATCGGGTTCCTCGGTCCGTCACCGAGGCAACAGCAGACATTGTCTGGGTCGATTCACTCGATCCCCGCCTGTTCACCCACTCAATCTGGTCAAAACTAATTGAGTGCCATTCTGAATAGATTCCAATGGCAGCCGTAAGTGCCTTTCCGATTTTCATTTCAATGCATTTCAAACGCATTTCAAACAATTTCACTTTCAATTCCCTCCCATCGCGAGATCCACCATAATGTGTTCGTCTCCTCTGGTCCCGGCCTTCTCCCCCGAGTACACCCACCGCACCGGAGATGAACTCACCAGACAGGTGCCATACTGCTCAGAATGACAATTTGCCTTTTGGAAATCAGCCTCTGGCTCCATTGTGTTCCCTGAAATTGAGTTAGGCCAGCAGCAGACACTCAACAACTCCCTCCTGTCCCCTCCTCCCACCTCCCTCTCTCCCTCTCACTCTGTCTCTGTCAGGTCCTTTAATGTTAAAGCTAGCGGAGGAGAGTGCTTCATTTGAAAGTGTTCACAAAAGAAGTATATTTTAAATTGGAAGAGCATTACATATTATGCATCTGTTAGGGAGATGTCTGTCATAAAGGTTGTGATAAAAAGACTGGACTGTATGCAAGTGAGCAGGCAGCAGTGTTCATTTCTCATTGCACATTTGTATGTGATACCAAATAGACAGGAAGGGCTGGAATCCATCCTTTTGCAATAAAAGAAGAAATGACACCGCTTTTAGATTATGAAGCCCAAGCACTGCTCTGTAACTAAAAGGGTGTCCCATAGTCTCCTGAAGCAACCACCTAGTCCATATATCTCCAGCAGAGCTGGCTAACAGCACGTCTTGAGACATTATTTATGATGAGGTCAGGCAGTATGCAGAGATCTGCTACTTGGCCAACAGAGACAGGGTCATTGGTCAAGCCTAATTAACTACTGCGTCAAAAAGCTAATGAGTTTTCCAGGAGAAGCGGCTTAGAGATCCATCGATCTCAGGTCATCCTGCAGAATATACGGTCAAATGTTTACTATATTGCACGGGTAGCACAGCTAACCTAGTTACTGATGCAGTGAGGCTTACAGTAGTGCAATGGTGGCAGGAAGGCAGAAGCAGGAATTCAGCGGACCGCTCCATTCAGTTAATTGCTTGGCCAAGTAGAACTTATTTGCAACTACTTGGGGCTTTTTCATCAGATATGGTTTGTAAAACACTTGCTGTGGGTCTGATTACCAAACTGTGACAGGAAAGCACACAGAATTAAATGAATATGGCCATTAGATGTCACATTAAAGGCTTTGTATCTCTATTTGTAAATACGGGTCAAATTGTTTAACTGGATTTCGATGCTGTCACTTATTACAAGGCGGAACAGATTTTGTGGTTTAATCACACTAATGCAATACCTAATTTACAGAATATGAAGATACAAATGGCCTGTGTGATATTAACGAGAAGGATTTTCTTTAGGGAATAATAGTGAATTTTCTAGTGCAGAAAATGTACAATCAGCTTTATTTGCACGGAGTCTTCATCAGTGGACATATCAGCTGAGTCCATTATTCATAAATGTGCATGTGTGTGTTTATTTGTTTACCACAGCCACTAGAGATTAGAAAATGTTGTCCTACTTGCATGATACACAGTTAAATGCATTTAGAGTCATGGACCTTTGGCATCATTATGCTCCCTGATGATAAATGTATGTCTTCAAGGCGGATGCCATTTTTAGATTCTATGTTTTAGAATTGTATCCATCTGTGTGTGACATCCTTTTCATACAAATGTGTTGGGAAACTTAAGTATTTTGGGGGTTTTCATAACACAGTGATTGTAGATTTGCAAAAGTCAATTAAAGTCAGCTCTAACCAAGTTCCAAATCAGTCATCTGAAAGCACACATTTCCTAATTACACTGCATTGTACTGCAGCTCTCCAACATTCGTTGGTCTTGCATGATTCTCGATTGTTTTATTTGATGTGATTCTGCTCCTCTCACTAAGTGGTAGCCTGTGTTTTGACTTGTTGTTTTAAAGTCAGCTCTCTAAATGAGGTTGGAAAAGGATTTGTAAGGGCTGACAACAAAAGGGTCTAGACTGGAAAACCGTCATATACCATGTGAGTGGAAATGAGCTCCGAGAGCCTTGTGTTGGATGCGGTTTGCTGCGTGTTTCAGAATTTGCAGCCATGTTATAATTGTGATGGTTTGGATCTCCGCCTGTGAGCTCCTCCTTGCGTAACCGAGCAGTGTATCTTAATGCACTGACTCTGCTGTACAAGCACCAGTATTCCATTTATTTATAGTTTCTGGGATACTTTTAGACATTTGACAGTAGAGAGATGGCAGGAAATGCGGGGAGAGAGATGGGGGATGACCTCGGACATTGCAGTTCATGGTCAGCGCCTTCAACCCATAGGACACTGGGATGCCCCAGAGTATTCCACTTTAACACAAGACTACGGCCACACTTGTGAACCAGTGAGGCTGTAACATCAGCATGCCAACGTGCTCACAATGACATCAGCATGTCATTGTTCATCATCTTAGCTCAGCATGGTAGCATGCAAACATTTGTTAATTAGCTTAAACACTAAGCGCAGCTGAGGCTGATGGGAATGTCATTAGGTTTGCAGGTATGTGGTCATAAACCAAAGTATTGGTAAAAGAAAAAATCTAACCTGATGGTGGTTCTAGCTGAAAGGTTAAGGGGTCACCAAAGTTGTTAGAGTTGATCCTCTGGGGATCATGGATGTGCACAATGTCATGGCAATCAATCCAGTAGTTGTTGAGATATTTCAGTGGTGGACCGAGCGAACGCACAGCCAGCTAAGATTTTGCTAAGACATGTGAGTCATCTGATCTACATAAACGGAGAATAAAAGCTCTTTTGCACAGACATGAATATTAAGCTCATTAGGTCTTTGGACTTATTTATCAGAAACAAGTTTAACTGGATTTATAATGTTTATGCTGATTGGGGTCTCTCTGTGTGTGATTATTATTGTTGTCATCAATCAATCAGTCAATCATTATCAATTATCAGAATTAATTCGTAACAAGTTTGATAATTGATTAATCATTTAAGTAATTTATTAAGCAAAATGCTTAACATTTTTTTCCAGCTTCTCAAATATGAATATTATCTGCTTTTTGGTGCTTTATATTATTGGAAACTAAATATCATCAGTTTTGGACTCATACATAGAACATACAATTGAAGACATTATCTTACATTTTTAGATATTGTGGTGGGAATTATTTTTCCAGCATTTTATAGACTACAAATGGATCTAAAGCAATCAGAAAAAGAATTGACAGGACACTTTTTCTTTTCTTTTTTTTCTCTAATGACCTCTAGTGACATTTCCTGTCTGCCTTTATACTGTTTACTATCAAATAAAGGCAAACATGCTGACAAACTCTTTTTAAAAGAAAGAAAGTCAATAATAAAAATACATGTGAGCTGTACCCCTACAGATAATTATAGGCTTGTTATCACTACATGCATGCTATTATATATTAGATCAGCTTGGCATAGGTTGAATTAACACATCTACAACATGTTCTTTCATGTATGACGTTAAGACTGGATTTTCATGAATGTTCTCCTTCAGCACAGCTCACCATGCATGATCTGTGTCGACAGGAGCTCTATCAGTGTCATTCTCCACCAATCCAACATGTTATTGTCTCAGACAGTATTATCTCATATGAGTCCCCTCGGGCACATTTTCAAAACTGGATAATTGTATTTTTCTGGTTTGTTTACATTTCAGATTTTTCTTCCAGTATGCAGGTGCTGGAATCTAAATGCAATTACTTGAGAAGTGAACGGGAATGCTCTAGACCAAAGTAATACATCAATGTCAAGCAGAACTGAGATCTGCTGGTGAAATATGATTTTCTCTCTATCTGTTGAAATAAGTTCCCAACTCCGTAAAATGAAAATAAACTGCTATATTTGCCAGCCACGGCCCATTTACCAGATGGTGGATGTGGATGGTGGGTAAATTGATTTAAAAAAAAAAAAGAAGAAATAACTTCCATCTACAGGAAGTAGTGAAGAATATCCTTGGTCCACAGTAAAGCAAAGACATTACAGATGGATCTGGAACTCCAGGACTCCATGTTCTTTACGAGTGAATACGATTATAAAGAGAAATTGGATTTTCAGTTTCATCTCTCTAGTGACTGAGCTTCATTCTATAGCTCGGAGAAAAGCAAGTTTATGAATATGTTTTAATATTAAAACCAGCTCGCTAACACTTGAATGCTCTTGCTGCAACACAGAAAAAGGTTTTAAACTGCAATGATGATGGTAATACAATTTTGTGAAAGTCTTGTAGTGCAGAAAAAAGCATCACATGTACATCTGTTGTAAAGGGCATAATAACAGCTTCCTGTCATTTTCTCTCTCTCTCTTATATTTTTGCTGTCTCTCACTCTACGCTATCAGATCGCACCAAAATGCCATAAAAACCGTAAGTACCTAACTGCAGTTATTTTATTATGTTGATGTTCAATGAACGTTGTCAAATAATTGAGATTCAGAGGAAAGTAATGGCTTTTTTTGTCCCTTATCTCTTCCCACATCACCTCAACCACAGGCCATTTCCCTTCACTCATGTACAACCTGTACAAATCTTTGGAGGGCCAGTAACCTGAATGGAGCTCACTTAACTGAAACATGGTGCAAATCACACTTAAGAGCGATCGATTCTCGTGTGTACTCCATCTTGTTTGTGGGTTGATTTCATATGCCTTCATATGTCTACACACCTTTGTCTGTGTGCTTTTTTATTTTTTGTAATGTCGAAAAACACCTTGAAGGTGCTGTGTAACAGACTGAGGCGTCAACAATAACAGTGGCATCATATGAAGCAGCAAGGTAATTACATTTTTATGCAAAAGCACTGACGTGCAGATTGGTGGGCTTTTATTATCACATCTACTTTTAAAAGTATTTTGCCTTCATTAGTGAGTAACAAAAGAGACTTGAGAGACGGGGTATGACAAGCAACAAGGCTCCCTGGCTAGACTAAGGCCTGTGGTACCCCTACTTTAAACACAATTTCATCTGTGTATCCTCATTTCTGTCCAGTTGAATTTAGCTCAGCTTAACCTTGTGCATTTCTGTTTAGTCTGAGTGAGTCCAGCACTGGTCCTGCGTAGTCTGTTCTCTTCTTGTTTTGTTTCTGTTGTAGTCCAGAATTGGGCTACAAAGGATGATTATTGGTGACTATTTTTGATTAGCCTTTGATTATTTATTTGTAATCATTTAACCTATAAAATGTAAAAGAAATAGTGGATAATACCCATCTTAGCCCAAGATGTAATGTCTATAGATGTCTTGTTTTCTAAGACCAAATTAATCAAACCCAAAGATATTCAGCTTGCAATGATATCAAACAGAATAAAGTAGCAAATTCTTCTATTTGAGAAGCCGGAACCAGAGAATGTTTATCGTTTATGCTTGATAAATTCAACCGACAAAATCAACCAACTATTATTTTTAGCACTAGACCAGAAGGAGCAGCTCATCTATAAAGTTGATTACCCCTGATGTAATGCATAAAAACAATCCTTCACAGTACCGTACATTGTCTGTCCAGTCACATTGTTATTGATGCTTCCAACGCTGGGCAGGCCATTTCTAGAAGCAAGGTTTAAGGAGAGCCCAGGAAAGCCAATTCTTGGCTTTCTTTTTTACTCATTTCCCCTATTTATTCCTCTCTCTTTCTCTCTTTCACTCTTTCTCTCCCTCATAGTCCATACACACATTCACATGGCACAGCTGTGAGTTGTGGAGGGAAAAATGACAGATTCATACACGCATTGTGCTTGTATCTTGAACCATTCAGAATGCACAAAACTCCTTATTGGGAATTTTGAAATTGTGCTTTATAGATGTACCATTTTTGATTGAAAATCATGCACAGTACAAAAGATTAGCTACAATATTTAAGGTACAGAGAACAAATCATGTCAGGAAAATATCTGAATTCTGTTTAAGGTATCTGTTCGTCTTGTTGTTTTCCATTATGGTTCTATGCACTTTATGTAAAGCTCTTATTTGGAAGTCGCTTTGGAAAAAAGCGTCTGCTAAATGCCTAAATGTAATGTAATGTAATAGAACGAGACTTTAGTAGTTAGCAATGCCTGAGCCAACTTTGGGACATTGAGACAAATGGTCTAAAAGCAACAGATGGATTGCACCAGTGTCCATCGGGATTGTTTCATTGTTTCATCAGAACGTGGTGAAAGATCCTACAATCACAGGAAACGTCAGCATATAGTAACTTTAAGCATAATGCAAGTTACCAGGAGGAGAAACTCACTAATATACTGTAACCAAAACCTGCCAGTCGGCAAGTTTCTGTTATGTTGCAAGTTATTTGACAATAAATTGAACATTAATGATAATGCTATTGTAAATGTGGGCAAAAATGCATCAACAATAGTTTTTCTAATTGTATCGTAGCAGTCATGAGATTCCCGGAAATCGAAGCACATCGCTTACAGTTTGATCATGGATGTATAAATGCAGTTTGATGTATTTGCTGCAGTGCATCTTCTTTAACTCAGCTGCATAAATGTCAAGCTGCTGAGATCAGTGGTTGTGTTTCCAAGCAAACCAGTTGTGACATGACCCCTGTTACTCTGCGTCAACCCACTGACTCATTCAGAAATGCATATATATTTTGACAGGGGACAGATCTGTGTAGACAGCTAAAAACACATATCAGAACTACTGTATTATGATGTCAGACAGTATTTCATCATAAATTGTTTATCAATGTATCTGTATGCTGCAGTGTTGGTGTTTGTACAGTTTGTGTGTGTGTGTGAGTGCGCGTGCGCGAGCATGCTAGATAATGAATCTTCCTCTGCCAACATCAAATAGAGCACGTTATGGCATATGAGATGGCATCTTGAAAGAGACTTCATTCATAATTTCAACACATAGCTCAACACTATGCCGTGGACAGTTACAATTAAAACAATCAGGCAGAGTTAACATGAGAAAGAAAGGTAGAGGGGGATTGAGTCTGCTCAAGAGTGGCGTCACTGCTCACAATTAATGGAGTTAAACAAGAAACCACCAAGAAATAAACTAATAATGGATGGAAACAATCAATATTACACTTTGATCTCTCACTGTACTCCAAAACTCAGCTAAGAAACCTTGTGCAGCGCTTTTTATGATCTTTCCTGTAACTATGGTTCCTTTCTCTGTTGCCCAATAGAAAATCTTTGTTCAAAGAAACAATTTGTTTAATTACCCCCAGCGGTAGAGCCAATTAACAACTTAAACTCAATTAAGTCTTAAGCGAGAATGTTTCACTCGAAGTCAGATAATGATGTGGCCCAGACAGGAGCCCCTGTGGTGAGTACAGTCATTCATATGGAGGACTGCTAATGCGTTTAATTACTCTCTATGGCTTTTTTTACCAAATACAAAATACAGTCAGAGGGAACTACTCAAATCATATTCTTAAGCCTCCATGTATTTTTGTATGTATGTAAGATTATAGGTGGAGTCAGATTATACTTCAAGAAACAATCGCAGTATATTTGACAGCACTGCCTTGAGTAGACATATATATCTATTTTTGTGTGAGCCCTCATTGTCACAGTTCCTCTCTGGAAGCGTCCCCTCTGAACCTACAGTGTCTGATTCCAGTCAGTGTAGCTGCACCAAAAGGCTGATCCTTCATTCAGTATGCCCAGAGCTACATCGCACTGCAGCTGTCTTATAGCCGTTTCAAAAAGCTGATTTCCAGTGGTCCCAATCAGCTCCTTCAACTCTTTCAGTAATAAATGAGGCACAAAGTTATGCTTGTATATGGCTGCAGCTACAGATAAGTTTTCCTTGCCAATAAATGAAAAACTGTTACTCTGGTTGTGCACGACTAATGGACTTCTGGCAACTTGCTGTCAGTGTGTGTATATGCATATTAATGTTAGTGAGCAGAACTACTCTTATGATCTTATTTTGTTTTTGTACAACCTTTAAGCAACTGGAGTGTATAAATTAGCACCTACAGTAGCAGCCAATTTGCCTATTAATAGCAATATATATTTTTTATGTGAATGACCTATAGCCCTAAGAAGGTTTCTATTCTCTATTCTCTTTTCGTGCATCATGCCTCTGTGACATAATGAAGAGTCAAAATAAACCCTGCTCTTTAATAAAAACGTCCACTCACCTCTTCAGATTGTACAGCCGGCAGAGTTTCTTTTTGCCCTTTTCTAACAGCAGAAATAGACAATTGTAGCATTTTTAGTTATCTGGTCGAAACTTTTGTGCAACACAGTTGATGTACTTGGGTAACTGCCTTTTCACTAAACCCCTCCCCCGAACAGTAATTGTCCAATCATACTATAGCAACCATAACAAGGCTCTGTAGGCTTGTCATGCTTAGCATATCTCCACATGCCAATGCAGAGCGCATAAGGCTGTGTATTGTAAAACTAAAGAATGGAAAGGAATGGATCATAGTGTGTTTATCTCTTCCAACGTAAGCTGAAAAGTAACTAGTGTACTACCTACAGTAGTAACCTAACCCAGACTTACCTCAAAGTCCAAGGAGGTTTTCATTAGCAAATAACATTTTGTGGGGTTACAGGTAACATTTGAATAAACAAAACCCATTCATGACTAGCGCATCCACAGTGTAGTATTCATCCACTGTCTATCCTCTCACAGCTGATCTCCTGGAGTTTCAATTTCCCAGATGTTTCCCCCCACATGATAACATATCTAAATCTGCTGATCCATTATATTTATTATAAATAGTATCACTGCTGGTTGTGATTGTGTTTTTTAATTTACATACTTATTACACATATTTCTGTGATTAATAAAGGAGCAGAGGAGCAGAATCGCTTGTTGCCGGCCGCGGAGAAACAGCCAGGCTACTGCTCGTGGGCGAAATCACAAATTGCAGTGCTTCTGCCCCTGTCTGAACCCGACGTAAGGCTTCAATAAGTATTTGCATTAACCGGGGCAGAAAAAAGCATCAGGACATAAACTGTGATGTAAATACAACATTTTCTTTCCCTCATTTTAATTCGCCCTGACAAACACCTCATGCCAGACTGCTCTCCTGATTTTTACACAATGCTAAAATGAGGTGAAACACAGTGTGAAGAGAGCGCTTTGCATGCAAGATTAAAGCTATGTTGATTTGACAGAAAGAGGAGGTTGTCTGGAGTTTAACAAGTCAGACACACACACACACACACACACACACACACACACACACACACACACACATCACTGGGGCTGTTTCAGGACAGGACTACAAAGAATAATGCTGGCCTGGTCCCAGTGGACCAGAATTGTGGATTCCCTTCTGCCACTTCTGTCTCACTAACTCTTTGCCTTTTACCTCCCCCTCTCCCTCTACTTCCCCAAACCAAATCCCCTGCCGTATACCCTCTTACTCATCTTCTCTCTCCTTACTTCATGACGTTTCTTTTCCCTCTGCCTTCTTTTCTCAGCCAGCAGCGTTTTTTTCTTTTCCCTTCTCAGCTCCCCTCGAGCCTCGTCTCTCCTTATTACCCTCCTCTGTCCATCTTTCCTTTTGATTCTCTCTTAGCTCTCACACTCCTCAAATAACAACTACATTTAGATGATTATGGTTAGTCAAAATTATGAATAATCCTCTGAGACAATAGAATATCTCAATAGAATCAGAGATTTTTCTATAAAGTAGAAAAATATATATGCCAGGCATGGTTACCTCAGTATAAAATCTATTTGTTAAATTGATTTGTCATGTTTTTGTTTCTTTGATTTTATGTCCATGTTTATGGCGTGTAGGGCTGGGCAATGTGGCCAAAAAGGTTTTCGCAAAATGTATTTTGTTGTCAGTCGATATCAATAATTGTCACGATAAATGTCAATCACTATTTCTTTCAAGTTCAAAGACTGATTTTTGCTCCTGAGTGAAAGTTGAAGAAACCAGGTGGTTAATTGTAGCTTTAAACTATTTCTTATTGTCAGAACATGACAAACACAGCGGAACATGTCATACATCTGACGTACTGTAACTTCTTTCTTTCAAACAGGTTTGTGGTGTTGCCTGTCTTAGCTGGCGTGTGTTTTCGGTAGTTTGGTCAGATTGTAAATATCTAAAACATGACTGAAGCTGAGTGACCTTTCTTGTTGACAATGGGTTCGTCATGTGATTGGCTGGCCTGGCTTTTGATTGGCTCTTTTTTTCCTGGCTTCTGATTGGCTCTTCTTCTTCTTCTCCTTTTTGTTTAATGGCAGGTGACAACGGCCACTTCCAAATGAGGAGGTAATTGGGGGAGTCCAGGGTCGAACCCATGACCTCATGGTTGATAGGCACACAGCTGTACCTCTCAGCCACCACACCTCCATTATTGAACATTTGATATATGTATTGCGATAATTATCAATATCATCTGATTACCCAGCCTTAGTGGCATGTCCAGACTTTGTTTTTAGTATTGTTTTACTATGAGGAAATGATACGGGCCAGTTGAGTTTTGAGAACAGTTCCTTAATTTTAAGTACGTGAAGAAATCTTGATTGATAGATTTTGATTAAGATCAAACGTTCATGTATGTTTACAGCTATCTCTGGATCCCGTACATGTTTGTTATTCTGGGAGAAGAGTTTTTCCCACAAGGAACAGATTTGTTTATACCTAACCTAGCTGTATAATCAATAGCAAATTCCCTGACACTGAAGTCTCTAACTGAACTGAATGGGTTAAGGCTTTCATGCTTTTTGAAACACAAATGTTTGCACCAACATTGTTATTACCTGAAACAAAAATGTGAAAAGTATTTTCTAGGCAATTCTTCTGTGCTTCTTAAAATATAAGTGACATTCATTCACCTTGAGGCTATATTATAATGCTATCAACATGACAGTCTTCCTTTCAAAAAACCCTTGCAACCAGCAGTGTCAGAAGCTGAAATGTAATTCTCAACACACTTAGATCTTCACATATACCAGACATCTGACTCAAGCTAGGGAAGTTTTAAAGGTTATGAATGAGGGGAACTGGGAGTTTATCAAAAGGTGTATGAAGAGGGAACACAACATGTCTTTAAGAAAATGTCAGTCCTGAAGACGTGGGATGACACAAGTATGTAAATAGTGTGTGTGTGAGAGCGAGAGAGAGAGAGAGACAGAGAGTGAAGCAGAGTAATTTCAACGACTTACCAAAAACTGCAATTGACGGTATACAAATGTCTTGAGATGTAAGTGGCTTCTCTAAAACTGTCCCCTCCTGCTTTGGTGAAGTGGTTTACACCTGCTTTCCTAAAGGTGTCTATTGAACCAGTAAAGCTCCACGGTGGCATAAATCCCTCCCTAAGAAAGCAGAGGGTACACAGCTCTATCTGGGAACCGCTCCCCCTTCGAGCGTCTGGGTCCCAATATTTATTCTCCAATGAGATCATTAGAGGTGGGAGAACTGGAGGCGACCATATGGACACGGCTGCTGCTCAGCTCAGTCCATTATTTAGATAAAGATCCTGGTAGACACCACCAGTAGGCTCTCTCCATGTGTTGGCACGAGCATGACAGTGACTTCTTGGCCATATATAACAAAGCGACAGTTAAATTAGGCCAAATTATTTATTTTTTGGCATAATTTTGGTTTATGCAAGACAAAGGAAATGCAGGACATTTTCTTTCCGTCACTGGGGGTCACATTGACTTGCAGGACTGAACTTGAGCTCCTGAGATGACACCACAGAGCAACAGGACCTGAATAATAATGACATGCAATACTGGTGCAAGCGAGCAGTCACCTTTATTAGAAATGTAATAAACAGACAGACGTAACTGTCTGAAAGAAAGCAAAAAGGTTGCAAATGAGCTGAAACTGCTGTCTGACATGAAATTGCTGGTTTCACAATATCCCATTTCTGTTTGTGTCATCAGCCCAGAAGTATGTTTTGCTTTAATTGTGCATAAACAGCGCATTTAAGCAGATGTTTTTACATTCAGTTACAGATGAAGTACTGCTGTATATGGCATCTGACATTGCACATTACTGTAACAGCATGATCACCTCTTCTTTAACAGTGGCATCACTATAATGGAGCCACTAAAGCAGCATCTTGGCCGCTCTTTTGTTTCGTTTGACTCCAGAAGACAAGAGAAAGATCAACATGAAATGGAAGCAAATTCATATGGCCCCAGGCTTGCTTTGCCATGCTAAAATATGCACAGGGAGCTGTGATTATTATGCCTGCCTCTTTCTATGGAAACTAATGGAGCAAGATTATTTGGTTTTACATGAAGTGCAGCGTAAGATACTGGTTATCAGTGTGTTTCTAATGTAGAAGAAAATCTCTTTATTAGGGAAGGTAACCAGATATGTATACTCCTATCTCATAAAACATGATTCTTATTATTTAATTAATTGTACATGGATTTGTTGTACAAATTTGTTATTTGAACCAACAACAATAAATCAAAATATTTTAACATAACACATTTTGTTTGGCCTGTAGGTGAATATACACCGATTAGCCATACCTTTATGACCACTCACTGGTCAAAATGGAGAAACATTGATTATCTCATTACAATGGCACCTGTCATATATACACTGAATATGTGTATATATTCACACAAACATATACACACACACATATATACTGTGTGTACAATAGAGATATAAGAAACCTAAAATGCTGAATGTACTAGCAGGAATTGCTGTAGGTTAGAGAAAAGTGTGAAGCAAGAGAAGAGGAAAAGGAGTGCATGAAGGAAATGACATGCACAAGGTAATTATAGAGTCTGAAGTGAACAGCCGCCTCCCAATCCCAAATGAATGAGGGGCCCTACAGCTGGAAACCAGGCCTTTGGGCTCAAATATATCCACTCCTTTTCTGTGTATCGTACAAATTGTTCCCTGCGCAGGTCCTTCTACACATGCTGCCTTTTCAGATGAAGCCAAGCCAGGGGGGCCAGGACGGTGTGCTGCGTTTGGAGGCTTGATTATGCCGAGTGGCAGACTGAGAGAGGCATTTGGAGACGCTTCAGCAGACAGATCACTGCTGGGCCTCTGGCTTGTGTGTTTGCTGTCCAGCAGCCGAGCGCCACCAACAGAACTGCTTCGTTGTTGACTGGCGACACTCAAACCCTCCCCGATTGACTAAGCACTCTGTGGGGAGCAGAGGCAGATAAGGAGAGAAATGGGAGAAGAGAGTATTGGGGAGAAACCAAGGACAGATAGATAGAAAGAGAGGATAGGATACATAGGAAAAAGTGAGATGTAAAAAAGGGGATGGAGAGAGGAACATACTACAGATGGTTGAAGTATTTTAGTGAAATGCACCCTTTATAATACCAAAAGCAGGTCCTGCTTTACTTGTTTTCATTTCCTTTTCCTTTTTGTGTTTTCCTGAAGTCCAACTGTACTACTTCCAGCCTTCCAGTGCACTGAACTATGCTAAATTCTGCCTGGTGTCATTTATCCGATTTCTTCTTTCATCACTTTCCTGCCCTCTACCTCATCAGAGTCATTGGCGTGTTTGTGGATGAGTCTTCTGCAGTACAAAACCGTGGCAGGCAGGCATCGTCCGTCTGGCTCTCTGAGCTGGCGCTTGCGATTTGTAGAAGTCACACGGTACACTGATGCCAATAATGATGAGCTGGCAAAGAGAGGCAGAGGGAGAGGTGATTGGGTGGTGATTGCTGCTACTCTGTGAGAGTCGATAATGGAGAATATATGTCATGTGCCATTATGTATCTTACAGTGTGCCCGTAACCCATATGCTAATTAATGCTGATTTATGCCTCATTATGTTGATTTATAACAGGGCTACACGAGTGCTGTTGACTGACTGTAGAAAAAAAGAGCTGGCTCCATTAAAAGACATGATGCTAGCTTCACTCTCCCTCTCTGTTTTCATTGGAGCTTTGTTTCATTGTTAAAATAATTTTTGTTTTGGATTATGATTGTATAATAAAAGTCTGAAACTGAACCACTAAAATACCATACTGGTGGCTTTTGCATTTTTACCCATTAAATGAATGTCATGTATTTTTTGACATTGACATTACTGGCTGTTTTCTAAACCATAGCGTTGGCTTCTACTTTCCAGTCAGCCAGTGGTCTCCTGTCAGTCCAGTACACTACGTAAATTAGAGACTTGAAACTTGCTTGAGACCCATCACAGTGAACATAGTCACCCACATCTTTTTTGTCACACTCTGATTGTTTTTGTGTAGTAATTCATTTGCGAGAATGGAACATTTTAAATGCTTTTCGTGGTTTTGCTTTTACGGATACGCCAACATTCAAGATTAGATAGTCAGCTACGAAAATGTACTGCATTTAGTAGCTCTGTTGTCAAACCTTGGCAAATAAGGAAATGTAAAGGTTGTTGAAAGAATGATGTACATTTGATAATTGCCTAAATACTGAAACATGTGTATTGCTGTCTGCCACAGTGACTTGTGTTTTTATTTGCTACTACCACTGAGGGCGGATGTCTGCAAAGTTCTGCACACACTGGCTTTAAACTTGACTTAAAGTCTGTCCTCAAGTAGCAACACAACATTGACATGACTTATATATTAGGTTGATGTGGTGGTCATGTTGGCAAAAGTACACATCCAGCAGACATGGAGCAACATTAACATTTATTTTGAGGTGTGTTTCTCTCTCTTCAGCTTTGTTTTGAAGTATCTGGCTTGAAAGTGGATGATGAGCTGATCTGACCCAAACAAAACAGTAAAGTAGCGGGCCATCAAAAACCAAAACAATGAGCTGAAAGACGCTAAAACATAGAGCTGAGGACCTTTACTACAAAAATGCTTATGTTTCACATCACTGCTAACCAGTTTTCTGGATGGGCTAAAATATGCAAACTACCTAGATGACTTTATTTTACAATAACAACAGCTGCTACTTTGTAATCCCTCTGAGAAACAATTTGCACAACCAAATGCCAGAAAATGCCTACTGATCATACATATACACTACCGTTCAAAAGTTTGGGGTCACATTGAAATGTCCTTATTTTTGAAGGAAAAGCACTGTACTTTTCAATGAAGATGACTTTAAACTAGTCTTAACTTTAAAGAAA
>JAVQJD010056404.1:0-26340 GCA_036023655.1 Nannoperca australis
CGCATTCGCTGTCCTCTCGAGTGCTTTAGGTGGAGGCTGCCGCCCGCCTCGACCGCAGCACGCCCCGACCTGCGCACGTTGGCGAGGGCCCCTTCAATGCTGCTTGCAGCTTTAATTTCAGCTTGTTCTTGTCTCATAAGTGTGCGAAATACCCTTTGACAATCAGTGAGTCCTGTGTTGTGCATGGTACTTTGACAAATAAAGTGGGCCTACTTCATCCACACAGTAAAGGAGAATTTTAACTTGGCTTATTGACCCAAAAATGCCTCCAAACTGACAAATCTCTACAATAGAGGTAGCGAGTGCAAAGTTAGCATGACCCACAAAGTCTAACGCAAAACAATGTATATCAGAGCTTTCCAAAAATAATTTTTAGATAAATAATAAATAATTTAATAATTTGAAGCGCTTGTCCAGCCCTTAGTAAACACAAAAAGTAATAGCCATGTTGGCTAATTGCGTAGGGATCTGTGTTTTTTGTCTCCCATGCAGAGTTGTGCAAACGGTGTACGTGTGCACAACCGCCTGATTTTCACTAGAATGTATTGCGTCTCCACCTGTTCAGACCAAGATTTATATAGAGAGATAATTTGCAAAATAGCACTCGATTAGCAAATCTCCAAATCTAATTTTGTTTTGTAGTTTGTTTTGAGATAGACAACTGTTTCCAAGATTTAGCTGTTGACTAAATTGACTTTTTTATGTCTGTTTGCCTTCAAAGTAATAAATGAGGCTTCTCAAAAATGGAGAAGAGTAGCAGAATTGCAAAGTTTAAATGTATTTTTTGCCTATATATACTGTATTGTTTAAGTAAGTATAAGTAAGTATTAAGTATAAATGGCACCTGTATCCTAATTTTGAGACCCCACAAAAAGTTAATTTGGACATTTTCAGGGAGATTTTAGGCATTAGTCAAGGGGTCTGAGATTCCCTGTATACCGCACACAGATTTCCATCCTTGCATGTTTATTTCAGTTGAAAGCTTTTGCATTACTGTGCCTTCTCTTCATCTCACTTCACTATTGTTTATTTTATTCCTTACTCATTCCATTTGTCTGTACATTAACCTTTTTACAAGCAAACTTAAAAGTGAGGTTAAGAGAAAAGAAGGAACAGCCACTGTCTGTTGGAGTGCTCTGTGGTAACACTGTGCAGGCCTCATATATTGACCCATGCTGGTTGTGTGCTGTCTCCCAGGAGATAGCAGAAGAGCTAGGGTTCCTGTCCTCTGATAGCTCAGAGGAGGAGGTGCTGACCACCAGGGTGGTCCGACGCAGAGTTATCATTCAGGTAAACAAGCATGATGCAGCTGTGTAGCCCCAGTGCACCGTGGAGTGATGTAACGTTAGAGGGTAGCAGAGCTTTAGTGCTTCTTGGTGGGTGTTTTTTTTTAAATGGCGGGCTTCACTTACCTGGTTAATCACATATTACAGAGTGTCATACACTTATTACATTTGCTTGGCACAAAAGTTACTTTCTGCAATGCAGGAAGTAACATTTCTAAGGTTGGAAGATTCCCTCTAAACCATTTTTGTTATTGTGCTGTTTTAGTTTATGTGTTTCTGTGCACTCACCTACTTTAATTTTTTTCCATGTCTGTCATTTTTCTTGTTCTGGTACATAAATTATAAAGATTTGATTTTGCAAAAAAGCCACAATGTTTCAAATTTTAAAGGTTTTGACCTTGGCACCCCCCAGTGGTAGTGTCAATCAAGAGACTGGAAGACTAGATTTATCATCAGATTGAAAGATTGTATAATTGCATAACATTTCTACTATACATTTCTATATAGGGGATTTAAAATAAACTCTAGATTTGGTGTTGGTGGTCATGTTTGGGTAATTTTTATCATATCTTTCTTGAAATACATGCCGTTCCATTGTTGATCGTTCCTCTATGAATTGACTGTATGTGTTTTGTCTTTTTACAGGCGGATAACTTACCAGATATCCCACCACAGACTGTCACAGAGGAGAAGTACACAGATGAGCATGGCAACATGGTAGTTAAGAAAGTAAGGGAACATTCAAAGATGACACAACATCAAAATATCTAAAACTTAAAATAGTGCTATTCCTTGACCTACATGATGGAAAATGTTAAGCAGGTTACAGATTTTACAGTAAATGTATTCTCTTTCTTTCTTGTCGACCAGATCACACGGAAGGTGATTCGTAAATATGTGTCAGCTGATGGAATGGAGACACAGGAAGTGACCATTGAGGGCTCTCGCCAGGAGACAGTGCAGATCGAGGAGGGAGACACTGTCTCCAGAGTGGTGAAGAGAACTGTGCTTCACAGTGAAGGAGATCAGAAAGAGGTCAGTGTTATCTACCAGCTTTGTAGTATAATTATGAAGTTTGGAAATGTCGACTTCTGACTCAATCAAAGGCAAAGGTGTGGTCAGAACACCAAGAAAATACACACTGAAACTGCATCCATTGAAAATACCTGTGTGGCATATACACAGGTACAAACTCATAATCTAATAGGTAAAATGTAAAAGCAATTTTAGTTGCCAGAGTTATACACAAACTTGCAAGCTAATGTTGCTAACTATCATTACTAATACATAGTGATACATTACATTACGGTACATTGCTTTGAAAACATTTCATAGGTGTGCATGCATTTACTGGTCTGTAAATGCGAAAAATACGAGCTGAATATGTCACACTTTAAATGCAATATTAATCAAACAATGAACAATGTTCTAACTATTTTCTGTTGTTATTTCTAATGTGTTCAGATCAGTATCTCATCTTTATTCATGCTTAAGGCTTAAGTACTCGGTTAAGTATAATGATATGAGGCTAGCATAGTTAACAATTATTGCTAGCTAAATCAAGCAAATATCTACAGCCATGCTAGCAGCTCTGTGAGGTTGTACTTGTACCTAACCCTTACACAGCTAATATTGTCACAGTGACAATGCTAACATGCTAATGTTTAGCAGGCATTATGTTTACCAAGTTTGACATCTTGTGTTAACATGCTAAAATTTGCTTATTATTACTGAAACAAAGCACACCTGAGGCTGATGGGATGTCATTTGTAGGTATTTGGCCATAAAAGTATTGGATCTATTCAAATTTTGTTAATACTATATTAGACACAGTACATAACAATTGGTGGCTTGACTTCTTCTCTTCTCTCCAGTTGACCTTCTCGGAGCCCCTGGCCGCCACCACGGCATCAGAGTTTGAGATGGAGCCAGTGCAAGGTCGAAAGGTCAGCAAGGTTGTCAAGACAACTGTGGTGAGAGGCGAGAGGATGGAGAAACAGACTGGAGATCCCTCACTTGCTGCAGATCTCACTTCAGCCAGAGAGGACTTTGAGAAGGTCAGTGTGTCCAAACTAGAACAAGGATTAAAGATTATTCTATTAAGAGCTGATTTCACACATTTACTAGGCATTTTGGAGATCATCTATAGGTATTCAGAGGATATTTAAATTTGGAGGTGCTGTTGGTCATGATACCAAAATCACAGAGTGTATCTTTACAACTGCTTCCACTACATGCTAATATACATTTTTTTTATAATTTGTCAGTAAGTACTGTTGAGCAGATCTTTATGTCAGGTTTACAGTTTGTCTTTCCCTTTTCTGACCCCTCTCTCCTCCCTCGTTCTTTCCCCTCCAGGCATTGAATTATGCAGGAGGCTTTGGGAAAGTGCTCCTGCCTCATGTAGTAGAGAAAGAGATTGTGCAGGACGACGGTTCTGTGGTTAAAAGGTTGGACAGCAGCATGGGAGTGTGTGGAAATGACCACAAAGAAACGTTGTTTACTAAGAGGGCATTTAGCAGAGCAGAGGTTAACACGGAAGCATGGTGTGATTTCTCTCTATCTTCTAACCTTTAATGTTAGTGTCCAATCTTTGATTGTGACTTGTACTTTGCAGGGCAATTAAAAGATTGTCAAAGGAAGATTACATTTCTTTTTTTACAACCTGAGTATTTTTGTAGTTTTTTCATCTCAGTGTTCCTGAGTTTCATTGCTGTCTGCCACAGTGTCATTCTATATACTACTACTGGGGGAGCCAATGTGGGGAAAGTCCCCAGTTTCAGTATATTATCTAATCCACTCAAAGGTTTTACATACACTGTTGTAGATTATCATTACATGTTGCAGATCATCCTGGTTTTTCACTCATCATTCTCATTGTAGTTGTGTGCGAACATGCTGTTTAAAGCACAGTGTACAATTATGCCTTAACGTTCTCATTTTTGTAGATATGATAAATTCACTTGAGTACATTCTGCCTGATTGGTCATATGACTGTATCATTGTCTCCATTATAAAGATAGAAATGATGGCCGGGACTTTGAAAATAAAGCCCAGGTTTAAAACATTTTAATTAAGTTTGAAATGTGGACAAAGTTGCATGGTTTGTGTTCAATTTCTGACATACCATGTTTGCAGACATTGGAATCTGTTTGGGAAAGTCAGGCTCAGTTCATTCTCTGAATATGACAAACCCATTTAAAATGCTTGGTTTACCTACAATATAGGTTAGTCTCGCATGGAAACGTACCAGTGAGGAGTTAAAGAGAAGAGGGCAAGTGTGGAATTCTACAGCAGCCAATATAAAAATGCCATAATTTAATCAAACTAAAATGTCATTTTCCATTTGAGTGTGCATGATTAATGACAAAATCCAAATTCAAATTATGATTATACAATACCAGTCAAAAGTTTGGACACACTTTCCTATTCATTTGAAAAACTTTTGACTGGTACTGTACAAATAAAATGGATCAACTATAAACATTTCATAATATTCTTTTATTATTTAAGTTTTTTATTGTGTATCTTTTAAATTAAATTATTATAATAAAATAAAATAATCAATGGATGGAAATCATTGAATCAGTGGATGATGCACTGAACAATTTCACTATCATTATGTTAGTGTTTTGCTTTTGAGTACCCTGAAAATTATTTGTCAATGGAGTTTTCATGTAATTCCAGCAGTAATTATACATTGTAATGTTTTATGTAATTAATTAACCAAACATGAAAATAAAGATAAGATTTTTCTATTTTAATTTTGTATTACATCATGTGCACATGCATGGAAAATGAAGTTTGATTTGAGTTAATATAACTTTAATATTGGCATCCCTGGATTTCCATAGACAAAAATAATGACTACTGAACTGTGGCCCATTTAACCCCTCAGACAGTGAACCTGGGGGTGATCAGTATATGGTCAGCCCATGCCTGTAAACATGGCTAGTGACTGACAGTCCATCAGTGTTAGCTTGGTGTTACTTTTCTCGTTTTGTTCCCACAGAAGCCAGATGCGTAAGTTGCGAACCCAGAAGAGGACTGTGGTGAGGGATGCCCAGGGGAAGCACGTCCACCTGGAGCGCCTGGACGACAACCCAGACGCCCTGCAGCCCGACGCACTGCAGCACCACCTGCACCAACTGCTCCAACACTACTGTGAGGACAACCAGGAGGAGGAGGAGGAAGAGAGCTTTGACTGAGCAGCTGTTTCCACAGATAATCTCCCTCAAGCTTCCACTGAAGCCTTTTGCGACGTATGCTTCCTCAGATCAAGATGTTCCAGATCCCCTTCTTGTTGTCCTCTCTGATCACTGGATTAAAGTTTTTCTTTCTTCCTCTTTTTGTTGAATAATGGGACAATATTCTTGTGCTTTTACACTCTTCCTGTTTTCACATTGTGTTTCATTTGCTCTTTTTGTGACCAAAGATAGCACCCTTGATTTTTGTCGGATGATGATTTTTGTTTTTACCTTTTGGCTGCTGTGGTGTCAAAGTCAAAGGGGGCATCTCGGACATTTCGCTTCATGCACAGGCCTCTTCTTTAAGAACTCTTGTAAACATTTGTACATAGAGGAGAAAATCATGCTTGGACTGGGTGAAAAAAGTCAAAAAAAATTAAAAGCATTTAATACGTCAGCCCACCTAAACCTGCTGTACATGCACCGATTCAGCTGGAGAATGGCGACTGTACAGATGAGATTAATGTTACATAGAGAATAAATTAGGAGGAGTGAATGTGTGTATCATCATGGACTCTTTATACAACCAAACATCACCATGCTGATCCGTTTACAAAGGCTGTGTGATCACACCTTTTGTCTTCCCATGGTGCATCTGCCCTTTTTTTGTTTATGTATCTGTCCTTCTAATGTGTGTTGTGCATTCACATTTTATGTCCCAGAGCTGCCACCTCTGTGGGTGTATATACAGTATGTCTATTGAGAAAGAAGCACTTACCACGCTGTCTGCGTAGTTCCTGTCGTCTGTGTTTCCCCTCCGACTTCACATGTGCTGCTTCTCTTCACCTCAAACTGCAGCCTTGCTAATATAATTGTCCTCCGTCTAGCCTTTTAAAGGTTAAGGCTGGCTATATTTTTCGTGTCAACAAATCCCATCTGCAGACCAAAACCAACAATAAATGCATAAACTAACAAGTATTGTGTGTTTATCAGAGTCAGAGTCTAATAGATCGTCTTCCTCTGTGCCATAGTGCTCCCTTGTTGTCCAAAACTATTAAAACACATCAGTTGTTCCTTCATTACCATGAACACATTTAGTTGAAATGAGTTTCATGTTTAACTTAAAGGTGCACTGTCCCTGTTTCACATGTGAAAGTCAGTTTACTTGACATTGTTAGTCCAAGCCAGTAATATTAAGCAAGTAAGATAAACAATGTCTTCTGGGGCTGTGGAGAACAAAATAACCCTGATGATGTCATAGTGATGTCATCAAGTCATCTCAGCTTCCTGGTTAGAGACTAACAGGAAGCCTGTATTACAAGCTGGATGTGTTTGTGCTCATCAGGCAGGGAGGGTCATATAAAAAGATGCATTATGGGAAATGTTATGTTGTTTGGAGTTTGACTCATACTAGGGACTAAGGGACAAGATATCTCGGCCACTGCTGCTTCAATTTGGACCATTCTCACATGTCCAACAACTTTATGTAAGTCCAATCTAAAATCACTGGAGTAACCCTTTACAAGCATTAAACTTCATATTTTTGTGTCCTGCATGAAGGCTCATATCAGGGATAAAGAGTCTTTAGCTAATCATTGCTGCTCTGTTGTCTTCCACCAGTTAAAACACATTTTAATTGTCTGTTATCTCATTTCACGGATAATGTGTTTCATTAGTTCCTCACATCAGCAGAAATGAATGCAGTTAAGAGAACTGGCATGTACCTACTGACCCCTGGTGTTGATTTGGACTCCAATCCATACACACCTTGTATGCCCCAACATTTTATTAGAGCACCAAATGTGGATTTATCCGGCACTGAAAATAGTACCCAACTAATGTACTATTTCCTCCTGTTAGATAAAACTACAGTGAGCAGCTGTTTTAGGGATTTTTTTAAGTGAAACTATTTATTTATAAGCTGTTCTAAATATATTTCTTCAGTTAGACCCAATGGGTTTGGAGCTGAGAGCCAGAGACAGGAAGTCCGACAGTAGTGAGAGATGGACTTACATGTTGTTGGTTTTGGTCTTCTCATGGGGTTTGTTGGCAATAATAAAATGTAGAATAACCCCAGACTGATGCTTGAGGTTTCGAGACACCACACACACCATAGAGATGCTTTGCTTTACTTGCTGTTGTTGATTTGACTTTTTCTTGTTATCAGTGCTATCACAGGATTTTAACATCAAGTTCAAATCCAAGCAAAGGCTGACTTCCACTGACTTCAGTGATCACATACATAGGCCTAATTTCTTATTTATTTATTGCTGTCCATTTGTGATCCCTGTTTGCTCCAACAGTTGGAGCTGAGTGGTGTGTGTGTTTGAATGTGTTCTAAAGCTAAAGTAAAGACAAATTAGATTTTCTTTGCCAATGTAGACAAACAGGATTTGATTTGAAAGCTGGTTGAATTGTGTACAGACTGATAAAGTATGTTTGGTGTTCATCTCCAGTTGAGACTTTATCTATGTAACAATACGATCCTCATGTTGCCATTTACTTTGAGTGTGATCCAATGGAAGAATAAAAGAAATGTCTAAAAGAGACCATTGATTTGATAAATAAGCATCTTGTTTCCATGTTGATAACAATATATACATATTAACAGTGCAAATATCTATGCGGGCATGTATGACATTATCAAATTATTACTAAAAATAAACCTGAAACGCTAACAAGGCATAGCAGCTGCAGTGTGTACATGGCAGAAAAATAAAACTGAACATGTGTCAAAGTGAAGTGATGTGGTTCTTTTTACCAGCAGCCGACAGGAGTTCTGCCAGCTGGTTTTTCACTGCAGGCTTTTTGGACAGTGCAGGACTATTAAAGGAGACATTTTTGACATACAAGAAACATTTTTCATGTATGTCACCATAAAACCTCTGCAGCGCTAATTCCAAGTGACAAAGAAACATAAGTTTAGTGTGCAGCACACTGGGCTGGCTGACAGTTTGGTGCAGCACAGCTCTGGGTGCCTGCTAAGGTTTAGAAACAGGTGAGTAATCAGTAAACATCATACTTATGAACCTACACATATTTTACTGTTACAGAGGATGTGTAACGCTCAACAGTTTGTTAGCAATGTATTAACTCGTCGCGCCTCACTTCCCACAGCTCCTTTATCTTTTTTATGGCCACCTCCCATGGTCCAGTCTGTAGGCTACCCATCTAAATCTGTGACCTGATTTAGGAAACGTTTTTATCATAGCCTGCTACCATACTTAACTTTGTAGCAGCTGTTACAAAACATGGTGCCTCCATACTAATTTAATATAGTCACATGTTTTGAGCCTGTAAAGAAAACTGGAAGGACCCCACGCGCTGTGCGTCACTTCTAACTGCAGCAAAAGAAGAGAAAATGAATCAAGTACAAACCAAGTCATTTGGCATAAATCACACATTTTATTTGATATTTCTTAAACATACATCAGGCTTGTCCCATCATAACAACATTATATATGTGATGTGTCCCATCAGGAATTTCAATGCATCTTAGAAAGATAAGTGTGGCGTGTGGGGGATCAAATGTGATTGAACAAAAGAATGCAAACTGTCCTAAACATAACATTGTGATGTCCTTAACACAAATGTTATCAACAGTGCACACCGTATGACTTGATCTCTTTTCCCTTTCCTTCGTGAACTGATTCTGGAATTTGTTTTTATCCACTGACAGTTCACGACATCCTAATCCAAACCTAATCCAAAATATAAACCTGCGAGTGATGCCAACAATATTTTTTCCCTTTCATTTAACAGTGACACTAACACATCATAAAAGAGTAACATAAGAACTAGAATGGTGATTTACTGCTCTGTAATTCTGGCTAATAATCCAATTCCCCATGGCAAACATGAATGGGAAACTTTTTTCCAGGAGCAAATGTTTCAGCTGGATTTGGTGTCCCTGTTAGTATCAACATGATGATTCTACTTTAGTCTTGTCCAGTGTAAAATATGGTGCTGGAAAACATTGGCGTACACCAGTCAAACAGAGGATATAGGAAGGAATCACCAATCAAGACTCAATCAAGGTTAAAGGGCATAAACCATTAATAATAATAATAATAATAATAAAAATAAGAATAATAATGATGAGGAATGAGGGGCAAAAATCACAATATAAAAAGTCAACAAAACAAAATGGAACAACTCATAAAATTCACATAATTAGCTGTTTATAGTAAGCACATATGATTGGACTGGAAAGCGTTACAGAGTGGCCTTAAAGAATTCTATGAAGTATGAGTATTTCTATAGTTCAGAGGTGCAGACTCTTCCCATGATGATGGTCCAGACAGACAAAGTAAAACACATTTCAACTGATCTTCCCTTTTAAACATGTAGTTAAAATTCCTAGTAAACATACATACAACTTGGTGCCGATGGCAAACCAGATTTGTAAAATAAGCCAACTAAGTTCATATGGATACTGCTAAAGATTAAGTTAAGAGATAGCAATTAACATCAATTACCAAAACCTATACGTCACCAGAACAAAGCAACCTTGTGCCTGAGCCTTAATAAATGGCAATTCTGAAAAGATACACAAGTAAAAAGCAGATATGTGATATATTGGTCATTGTGCCAACAGGCGAAAAAAATCACAACAGCTCATGAGTCCTCAGCATGTGCAATATTTAAATGAAAAGATATCACTACGTGATGACTGGAAGTCTCCCATTTTTCACCAACCCATTAAAATGAAATCAGCCAGAACAACTGGCTGTTTGAAAACCATTTCTAATAAAACATACTGATCTAAAAAACGTCCCGAGTAATAAAACATGCTGCAGATGGTAACATCCCAGAATGAACACCACACACTCCCACTACAAAATGATGTTGTCAAGACTTGAAGTTTCCCCCCTCGTTTAGTTTTTTTTTCCAACATGTACTATAATCTTCAGTCCAGCAGCGACAATATGTAAACAACACACTGAGAGGCGGAGCTCTAGCTATCATGGGCAGGGATTGGCTTAGGGATTTGATGGACACATGGTAGGTGGGGTCTGTTCAGCTGACAGCTGTAGGCTGGAGGGTGTTTGTAGTCAAAAGATGTCCTCTCAACTGAAACACAAATCACATTAAGAGTAATGACAAGAAAAAAACCTTCAGGAAATAGAACATTGTATTTTTGTACTTTTTTAGTACTACCTCTAGTTTCCTGCAGTCAATAAGGAGTGTGTGATATGGCTGGAAGCTTCACAACAGGCTAGTAAGTGGACCTTGAGTTAATATTGTTTAATCAGCTGATGTTTTGTGTGTATGTGTACTGAATTTAGCAAAGAAGTTGGATGGAACTTGTTGATTGATCTGTGTTTGTTTTGCAAAAAACTCTTCAGGCACAAATGGTTGGAAATAGACTGAACTAATGAACAGTATTAAGCGCTATACAAAAAAAGGCAAAAAGTGGCGCTAGGACGGGTTGGCAGTGAAGGACAGAGAGCCTGGCGGGGGAGGGGGCGGGGGCTTACTTGGTGGGCACGGTGGGTGAGCCGGAGCGGTGGAAGTGGATGTTCTGCCACTTGCTGTCGCGGCGGTGCCAGATGCGGGTCTCCTCCGACTGCATGGTGCGAGGCATGCCACTGCCGTCGATGTACTGGGTGAGGCGGATGTAGGCGATGCAGGCGGCCTCGTCCCCGATCAGGTGGACGTGGGGGTTGAGCAGGATGGTGTGGATGGGCTGCTTCCCCTTGGACAGAGCTGCAGAGGAAAAGAATATGGAGGATGTCTGACTGACAGCTTCTCCTCAAAGGATTTTGAAACAGTCTCACATTAGCAGGGTCTCCCCACACACAAACACCTGTGGACAATAAGCTGATGCAGAAACTAATTAAAGTAGTTCTTAAAGCTTAGCTGATTGATTAGACTATCGACAGAAAGCTAATCGCCAACACATTTGTTAGTGTTAATCAGTTAAATAATTTATCAGGTAAAATGTCAACAACATCTGATTCTAGTTCCTCTGAAAAATATATAGAAACACACACACATATGCATACACACACATATATACATTCAACATTTTAAATATATTCCCTTTAACTACAACACTTACTTGAATGAAAATATCATACGTAGAATATATCTATGTGTGTGTATATATTACAACTAAAACAATCTGCATGGATAGCTAGCTCTGCTAGTACTATGATGGGCCTTAGAATTAATGCTTTTATTACAGTTACAATACCAAAATGATATGCTTCATGTGTTTCTGGGCGCTTCTTTCCACCATGAAACAGAAATCCTTTACCATTCTCAAAGTAGAAGCGGTGGAAGTCGGTGCCCTCCACCAAGTTGCCCAAAGCCTCAGGCTCAAAGGACGTGAGGCCGGGATCACATATCTTCCTGGAATAGCACACCAGACAGCCATTAGAGTCATGGAAGAAGGGAAGACTTGCTCTTACAGGTAGAGGTCTCTATGATCTTTCAGGTGTAAACAGATGGAACAAGTGGAACTCACGTGTAGGCCTCAAAGTCGCCGTTGTTGATGGCCTCGATCAGCTGCTCAGTGACTTTAATGATCTCCTGCTTACGAGCTGAGAGACAGACACAAAGAGACACACAGGAAGGTTGGATTGGATTTGGATACACAACCCCTGAAGAACGTGAAGAGAAGCACAGATTAAGGTTAAAATGGACCAATGTGGAACAGGAGCACAACATTGACCCAAAATCACAACATGACGAAGTTCAGGGAGTCAAACACAGAAACACACCGTCACAGAGACATGGAGGCCGGAAAGACTGACAGCAAGTTAGTCAGCATGGTGCAACATATGACAACACCAAAATTACCTTTCATGCTAAGTAGGTAAGCTAGGAAACAATGAATGGAGAGAATAAGTGCTGTTGTTGTGGCTTGCTAAAAGAACACACACAGAGCAATACTGCAAATCCAGGTTAACCTCCAACAGCTGTTCCCAGCTAACTGGACACTCACGGTGTGGTGTTGGGGCAGTGCACTGATTCCCTCCAGTGACAATAAAACCACCACACTGACTGCCGAAATAAACATGCTCTCTCGCAAACTTTGCTGTTGTTCCAGACTAAGACGGGCAGCTCCAATGTCAGACTTTCACAGTATCAGGAAGAGATGCTCATCCCATACTGACCAGATAAAAGCAGAATACCCCGCTCCGATTGGCTGTTTTCATGAAAAGCCTGACACAGCTGAAATAATGTTCGTCTAAACTGTACTGTGCAAATAGCAAAATCAGTACTATATTTACAGACACACTATCAGTTGTCTTATGGGGCCCTATGGAGCCAAAATGGGCCTTTCACCCATCATTTGGCAGCTGCTTTGTCCAAGACGCCTTTAATCTGAACGGAGAAGGGGAAACTACATTAAATACATTTATTCCAGTAAAACAGCCGAGCACCATGTTTTGGTTGTTTTTTACCCCATTTTCTTTGTATGTCTGCTCTAATTCTAAAGCTGGGTGTCAGTAAAAATGCTGATACAATAACTGTGTTTTGGTACCGACGGCAAAATGATAGAAAAATGTGCCAATGCAATAGTCATGTTGATCATGCTCTGCAACATGTTTCTCTCACTATTTTTCCTGGATGGAGGTATGAATCCATAGGTAGCTGGAGGACAATGACGTTACTCAGAGGTCCCAGAGGAACTGTCTGATCAAAGAATGAGTCAACAAGATTGTGAATCTGAGCAGACGTGATGTGAGCTGTAAAGGACTTTAAACAGTTTGGATTGCTAATAATGCATTTCAGTCAGTACTGTAACTTTAGTTTTCTAGTTTCTTTTCAGGGTTTACATGCAAAATATGACCAGACAGATTATGACGCACTGTCAGAGTTTATAGTAGTCAGTATGGCAGATAACAATGTGCTGTATTCTATTATATAAGCACTTTATCCCACAACTCTTTTCAGTTTTGTAAATTGGAGAGCACACACACCTTCCTCATTCATTCCGAGTGAAAGCAAACATAGAGCCGTATTTCTTTCACGTTCACTTCAACTTTAATGCAAACTAGTCCTTATTTGACTTTGAATAATACACTTTTACTTTATTATTCTGTGGTGTATATATAGTTTTGGTTTAAGTAATTGTACGGTACACAGCAGTACTACTAGCATTTTATTAAATATTAAGGGCATGTGTATCATACTGCAGAAACCCACATTAGCTAACATAATGCTAACAAACCTCGCTCTTGCTGTCGATTTAATGTCTGAGATACAGAGTGAGAAGAGCAGAAATATAAGCTCTACATTCCAGCCCGAATCATTTCTACAGCTGCTTTATGACAGTATTTATCTGTATGAAATATGAGTAGAAGTATGAAGAGCTCAGCCTCTGCCAGCACAATACTGCAATGCTCCACAGTATCTGTGGAATGGAAGTAATGCCCTTTGAGCTTCTGTCAGCTGCATTATAAAAACTCTTTCCTCTGGGATCTCTTATTAGAGCATGGGCAGAAAGACATGGACATATAGACAGAATGTTAAGGTTGGCACGCGCGCACAAACACACACACACACACACACAATGGACAATAAAATACATATCAAGTATTTGTGCTGCTTCTTTCTATTCAATTCAATTTCAATTTCAATTCAATTCTTTCTAGAATCTTATCTGAGGAGAATGCATTATTGTTGGTTTTACAGACAACACTGATGATACTTTTTACTTAACAAAGAAGTTTAATGTTGTGTGAACACCAGCAGCCGTACAGGAACTTTGCCTGAATAAAAGTCTGAAAACAGCAACATTCTGAACAAGTAAGATTACAGTTGCAGCCAGACATTCGACAGTAATCAGTACGTAACAGTATTCAGTACTTAGTACTTAGAATTTGATACCCAGCACTAGTGCAGAGCAGCCCCTCTTTTCCTTTAAATGTTTACTTAAAATGGCCCTGGGTTTGACTGTTAGACTCTTCAGTCTATAAAATACCCACCATGTAACAAATGTCATATAACGTGAAGCAAAGTGTTGTAGTTTGGTCAACACATCCTGACATGAAAGTCAAAAGTCTACCCCTCAATAAGCTGTGTGACAAGAGTGGACACAACACCCGAGTCTGTGTCACACCTGCGCCAGAAAGGCAGCGGCAGATGTGTGATTATAGAATTTGTCTTACGGAGGTCTTTTTCCTCATGCCGCTTAAAATCCTTCAAATGAAACATCCTGAGAATGAACAATTTTCCTCATTCCTGGAGGCCACAACCTGTGAGGGAAGATGAAGGCTGGTTAGGGTGTCATGACAGCTTGTGACCTGTGGGGGGTGCTATCAGACAGCAGCTCTGCGGTCAGACACAGTGATGAGGTGTGGTTCACAACAGAGGTCTGTTTAAACCAGAAGTTTTATGAACTTTAACTCATTTTTTCAGAACGTAGGACATTTTCCAAATGGAACATGTTGAGCTGAGTTAAAGTGACCTTGTTTCTGAGTCTGCTGTGGTGTTCCTTTGATGCTGAAATAACCCCCCCCCCAAAAAAAGAAATAGAATAGAATCATAAATATGACATAATATTCATAAAAGGTGTAGCAAATGTAGCAAATATTACTGAGCCAGAACGGTTCTGAACACACTATAATTTTGTATTTCTTATTAAATCCCAGACAGTTTATGTAAATTCACTATAAAAACACAATAATAATAATAAGTAAGAGTAAGAGCAAGACCAAGAGTTAGGCAACTTTTAATAAGTAATTAAAAGTTGCCTAACTCTTGCTCTACCAGCAGTGTGGTTTTACAGTAAAAAGTGCCAATGGTTGGGTGGGCGGTCCTCTGGAAGCCCAGCATTCATGGTAAATGATCTTCTGGCCTGTCATTGGATCACCTGGGCTCCATGACAGCCGACACCATTAGCTAGCTCCGACCTAATGCACCTTTTAACTTTGAACTCCTACTCTGACCCAAGCAAAGAGCAGACAGTGAGCGGCTCCACAATGTATCTGTTCAGGCTGAACTACACCGCTCACCCACCCTGTTGATCAGCCCCACTGGTGTCAGACAGTTACTATTTAGTAAATGGAGAACAAATGTAAGGTGAAGACAGACACAAGTGGATGTGTATGGGTTATTTTGTGAATTATATATTTGTTAGTTGTTAATATGGATATAAATATCAGGATGTAGGGTTTGGTGATGTTTTCTCTTTCTTATCATTATTAGTTTGTTATTGTGATTTGACTAAAATGCCAAAAACACAATATATATTGCTACACTTGTGAATATCTTCAGTAATATCAAACAGACGAGAAACTTGCAGCTTCTTCCCAAGAACTGGCAAATGGACTTACACTGGGAGTCGATAGGGCCCATGCTGGGCAGTGGCCCCCCGTGCTGTGGCCCGGGCCCCTGCATGGGGGTCTGATGGGGGCCACAGTAACATGTGTTGAGATGGTCAGAGAAAAACACCAGAAAGGAAGTTGTGATGAAGAAGAGCAGGTAGGCAGCCACCAGTGCCCACAGGATATACTGCCAGAACTCTTCCCCACTGGGCCAAAGGTTAGGAGAGTACCAGCAGCAGGAGGAGCAGTAGGGGGAGGAGGAGGAAGAGGAAGGTGAGGGGGAGGGGGAGGGGGAGGGGGAGGAGGGCCGGTGAAAAGTGGAGCGATCTAAGTGCTTGAGGTGGTAGATTTGGGGACTGGAGGAGGGATAGTGTGCTGATATGAAACAAGGGTACAGAGGAAGACAAAAGGATGGATGGATGAATGGATGGATGGATGGCATAGTGGAGGGAGCAGGAATGAAAGGAAAACATGAAATGAAGAATAAAATGAAAAGCATGCAGGAAATGACAGTTTGATCAAAGCCCTCAACTCTCCCACCGACTGAGAACAAATGAGTTTGGACGGAGCACGTGAAAAAGTTCAGGGGTGAAAAGATGAATAACGACAAGAATGCGAGTCTTTCCTCAGGTAGGTAAAGATGATGCAAGAGCATTACTGATAACTAAAGACACTTATCAGTCTCATCTCTGTGTCCCTGTGTGTAGGTATGGGATGTCATTGAAGAGCGTAGCTCAAAGACTCAACTTTAAAGTTGTTTGGCTACATGCATTAAGGCAGTATTACTTTATGTGTTTTTGGCCACTTGGGGAGTTGGAACAACCTGTGAGAACAATAATAATATTATGTGTGTTAGCAAACACAGTTGCCTATTTACACATCCAGCAGACACAGAGCAACAGCAGCATCCATTGGGACTCGTGTTTTCCTGAATACCCAACAAATCTACGTCCAGTATTCCTCCCTTCAAGCTCTGTGTTTTGCTCTGTTTTTTAGGGAAATATCTGGCTCTTTAGCTGCTAAATGCTCCACTGTGTTCACCAGCTAGTCCCTCACTATGTCAGTTTCGTATTTGATGTTGGGTACGTACTGTAAAGTGGGGTTTTCACAAAAAAAAAAGAAAGCTGCCATGGCTGATAAGCGTGGTGAGTCAGAACCAAAACAGTAAAGCTGCAGGCTGTAAAACCTGAAAGATGTTAAAAAGCTCTGTGAAGCTGAGAGGAGCTGCAGATGTGATGATGTGTGGGTTTGTGGCTATGAGTTACCCCTTTCACATTAAACATAGTCATTCGATCCATTGCCAATATAAAACTGTTGATATGAGCAGGCAGCTGTTTCTCAGATAAACCTACACACTACCTGCTCAGTACCAAACAGACAAAGTTAGCAACTCTGATGGAGAGTCAAACCTCTAAAAGCTAAAGAACCCGGTACTTCTTCGCAGTGGACACAAACAATAATGGTATGTGTATTACCTCCTCTCTGAGAAGTACATCAGTACCTCCACCAAGAACAAGAACTGCTGGCCATTTCACTATCTCCACTTAATGCAGAGGCCTTCAACCAGCCGTCATTCACACTGGTGATGAGTCACATTCAAGGAAAAGGAAATACTAGTTGCCCTTTTATCTTCCCACTTCCTGCCACAAACAGCTTCTCCATGGTTAAAATCATCGGCTAATTTCATAAAGATTTCTAAGCCTCTTTGTAGGCTGAGCTTCTGACTGGGGCCACAAATGCAGAACAAAGGAGCAGCTGTATTATAGTATGACATAAGGGAATAATAGCAGAAAGAGACCATGAGGGGAAAATCTCTTCATTGGAAATAAAACCCTAAGTAGAGCAGTGTAGAGCAATTCCAAAGCTTCACTGAATAAGATTACTGGAGCATTGAGGAATGACCACCCTATCAGCCATGAATAAAAACGGGGGCCATTACAAAGGGCAGTGTCAGGAGCCTGTATGTACTGGAAGTATGGAAACACATATGCTGACGTGCACGCTCACACACACACACACACACACACACACACACACACACAAGATGAATGTGAGGAGCCTCAGGAAATCAGAAAATGCTTAAATGACAAAGGATAAATACATGTAAAGTAAAAATGTACAAAATGTGGAACCATTCAAATCTCATTTGTCTGACAGATTCTTTATTCTATCAAAGGCAACTACTGTAGTGAACAACCATGAAACACAGATAGACACACCACCACCAATCAGTTTAACTCTGTGGACAACAAATGTCTAAAATATTACCTTGACTGAACTCAAGCACGAAGGTACTTCCCCATCTGGTTTCCTCCTACATCTCTTTGTTATACTACAGCTTTGAACTGCAGGGTGTCTGTGTGCTCATACTCAAAAGAATACTTCCACTATGTGGCCATTTCCCGTAGCTGGTTGAGATCACAGCCAAGTTTAAGTTTAAGTTTAAGTTAAGGCTAAATTATCAACCCAAAGTGGACGAATGTCCCAGACCCCCAGGGGCCCCAACGGCCCCATATTTATTGTTTGTCAGTTGGTTTGTGGTAATCTGAATATCACCACTGCCCACTCCCTGCTGCACTGAGCCATGGTTTGAGTACATTATACTGGGACAGCCATGACATGCAAAATGAAACGATATGGATCCTGAGAAAAAAAAACATGTTGAAACTGAAGGACATGCAACACACTCGTGCAATAGACTCAACCAGGAACAGGGTGCTGTCAAAAATGTTCCTGTGAGGATATTATGTAGCCCAAAGCTGATAATGTGTCAGTGCACCCGAAGAGGAAGAAGAAAGGTGACCTTAAACTGGGATGAAAAACCTTCCTATGCAGCACTTGATTAAGAGTTTAAAGGATCACGAGGAGCTTAGGAGACATGCTGCTAACAGAAGAGCAGTTTGTATGTGTTAGTCTGAGCCTCCTTACCTCTCACGTCCTCGTCCTCGATGGTAGTATTGGCACTTTCACTGGACTCCTGTGAAAGAACAAATAAAAGACACATGAGTAAAACCAGCGTGACACAAAGCACAAACACGCCGAGGACAGACATTTGAGTTCAGCTAAGATCAGTATGCTCAGAGTTCCTTCCCAACACATCGTTTAATCATCTACTTCAGCTCCCTATATATAACATTATCAATCGTATGTAGGGTCTTACTTTTATAATTTTACGTTTCATTTCTATCAGTTGTGATATCATTGTACAGAAATGAATAGCTGAGATCTGGGAACATGGTGACATCTCTACATGAAGTCTGCTGGGTTAGAAACACAAGCAGTCAGATGATCAGACAGTTTAACAGGCAATCACCACTCTAAACCAGGGGTTGTGAACTTTTTCTGCTAAAACAGAGGCTCGTGTACAGTAAGTGTTTGCATCTGTTTACATGTTGTGAGGAGAGATTTCAGATTGTTTGATTTCAGTACTTTTTAGCAGCCTGAATCGTCCAGTAAGTCATTAGAAAAAAGCACAGATTAGAGTGTATCCCTTTAACCATTTTATGACCCCTCCGATCGATCTTGTTAACCTGGTGGTTGGGGCCCACTGATCTGAACAGCTACCGTTGAAGCAGAAAGATGTTCTGTACACTGTGATGGACATTTAAATGAACAGTTGGGGTTAGAATTGTACTTTGTGCCTCCATTTTTCTTCCAAATAACTTTGGCCAACTTGAGGGCTTGATGCTTCACTGTTCATGTATCTTGTACGCCTTTTAAAAAATGTCAACATCGCAGATCTCAGCTATTAACTTTGTGACTACCATCTTATTACCACCAAAAGGAATGATGGCCAAAACTAAACTGGATTATCCTTTATTTGTTAACTGCACTTTACTCATAAAACATATATTATATTATATATATTCACCATTTTATCCCTTTGTTAAACACAGAATATATAATGTTGCATGTTTCCTATCATTGCGTGTGGATAAACAAATTCCTGATTAAACAAACAAAACAAAAAACAAAAAAGCAGAATACTGCATTGGAACAAATGATGAATTAAAGCATACAGCTGCGCACTCTTCAACTATGATCTGACAACACTCTTACTATGCACAACAACACATACTGTATGCTACACTATGAGCTACAGCACCATCATGTCACTGCACAAAGCCAAAGATACAAGCATGCACGTGTTCCCACAATGTCATCTGATGGATTAAACATGATAACGTAGATCCACACATCTGCACAAGCAAATCGCAAAGACACGGTAGATGGACTCCAGGCTATTCTGTTAAGGATTTGGCTTGGAACAGCTTTGGTATCCATGGTACTGCATGGTCTCTGTTCCAACAGCATGCATAATCCCTTTGTCACACAACTGTAAAACTGACAATGATTTTACAACGACAGTGGCAGAACATGCTTTTCAAAGGTTTAAACACTGTCGTGTAACATGACAAACTCATTTCTATGTTCAGATCTTAGATTATAACAATCGCATCAGTAATCAGAACAGTAAGTAATACACAACAGAATTCCATGCGACAGTTTACAACACCATGCAGTATTTTACAGAATCCAGTCTCTTGTTTTATCACATGACATGTTAAGTGTCAGTAACATTCAATGGCACACAAACATCCTAATCAGAAGCAACATCAAGGCTCTACTCAAAATTGTGCACATGTCAGCAGCAAACTACAGCTTCAGACTAGCATCTGATCAGCTGTATACCTTGTTTCCATCAGCTGGGTTGTGGATAACAGTGGTTTGAGGCTCCTGATTTGAGAGGACCAACAGTAGGAAGAGAGGTTGGTGCAGAATGAAAGTGAGTTAGGAAGTATTTTACAAGAAAGGAAAAAAAGAGTGTAACATTGTTAAGGAAGTATTTGGGGGAAAAGCAAGTTGGTACTAAAAACAGAATAACTGCAGCACACTGTCACAGACAGATGGGATGGGATGACAATTCAAGTCTTTCACCACAGATGATCAAGTTTTACACCGAAGGCAAGATGACAATAACTGATATTAAACACACACCATGATAAATGATCTGTCAGCGACGTCTATCTGCCTTTCCTGGCAAACAGCTGTAGAACACTAACGTTTCCTTCTACAGCCAAAACATCCAGGCAAGGGTTACATAAATACGTAAAAGGCAGGCATTTCAGCAATCACACCCAACTTTACAGATACATCAAACATACCTGTGTTACTCGTAAGAGATTAAAGAAAACCAGATATGACAGAGAGAGGTAACAGAAGTACATTGTCAGGACGGATTTCCCACTCACACATACAGTACATGCTTTTGCCAAACTGTTGCTGTACACTGGTGCTGTATCACCGCATCCCAGCTGACATGTGTTACATGATGTAACTTTGACTGAGAACCCTAAAGGGCAAGACTCTGCTATCTGCCAGAGAACACTGTCAGAGTGATGATCATGTTTTCTGACAGAAGTACACGCTCCCTGGTCCACCTCAGGATAATGCTACTGTTGCCATTGCTGCATTTGTGCTGTTGGTGTACAGGGCTACAGTGCATGTGAGTGTGACTGTTCTTCTGTAAGGGTTGGATGGCCATGGAACTCTCCTGGTTGAATTATATAAAAAAATGAAACCGTGTCAGAACAAATCTTTATGTTTTTAGGTTTGTACCTTTTTGTATTTTAATGAAAGATATGAGAAGACCGATATCAATCTCATGTCTGTGTTTACGGAGCTGGAGTCAGGGCATGGTTAGCCTAGCTTAGCATAAAGACTGGAAGCAAAGGGAGACAGCTAGCCTGGCTCTGTCCAAAGTTCAAAAATATGTATCAATACGTTTAAAGTTAACTAATTAACATGCACCCCATTTGCTAAATATTTAAACCAACTGAAATGTAAAAATGACAACTTGTGGTTTTATGGGGAGTGTTGTTGGCCAAGAAGTAGTTCCTACATACAACTCCCCCAAAAATCACACCTTGGTGTTGTTACATTTCAATTTGAGTATAGATTAAACAAAGCATCATACGTTGTGTTAAGCAGTCAGACTTAGAGCTGCAGGTGGGAGCATTTTTGAACATTAAAAAGATCCAAGCAGCTTACACAAACATGAGATTGATATTAATCTTCTCACCAACAGTAGCTCTTGGAATGATTAAATATCACGGTGAGGAGAGAAGTCAACTACAACTTTGTTGCATCTCAGTTAAAGATGACCCTTTATTAAGCTTAAAGGTTTGTTGCGTGTGATGCTAACAACAAGCTGAAGTTTAAGATTTCGCTTTAGAAACCTGATAAACAATTCTATTCGGGATTCTGGGTCAGTTTAGGATGAATTCAACAAGTATGGTGGTGTGGTGTGTTTTTGTTCCCATTAACAACGATGCTCTGATTCAGTTCTCTGCCTTCTGATGGTTATGGGTACTGTAGTTTTTAGAGCTATTTGGGATACCAAACAGAAAGGGAAAAAAACGTGACTTCTCAGAAACAAAACACATCAAGAACCTGTAATATTATTGATTCATCCAAAAGCCTCTGGGTTTCTACTTTAAATAATAATGAGGTTACCATTAGAAACATTAAAATGGGTCCACTGTAAATACCCATTTAATGTTTCTAATGGTAACCTCATTACCATTGAGGTTTAGAGTTGTGAAGTGAAAAACACTTCACAACTCTAAACCTCAACTCAACAGCAAACCAGTGTTGTCTCCAGTTTGGTTGACAACGAAGGCTTGAATCCTCTGTGGCAACAATATATTAGCCACAGTTGATATGCAATGGCCCCAGTGTTGCCATTACAGCCCATCATCAACAACAAAGGGAAATGTAGCCCATGTACAGCAATGTGGCAATGCAATAAAACATCCCAGAAGTGCATGTGGACAGCTCATATTACACAACCACTACAGACATTTGTGGTTCTTAAGCTTTATGGAAAAAACAATCACCATCGCACTAAAGTGAGAAAGACATGGAGTTCAACAGAGCTGCATAATCAGGACAACATGGACAGATACATAGTTAGACAGCGACAGACAATCATGCACACATGCAGGCAGCAAGGCAGGCAGACAGTGTACCAGAGAAGGAGTGGGGACAGGCTCTTTGGGGCTGGTGACCACATTGGCCTTGTTGTTGATCTGGAGGGACAGAGTGGACAGACAGGTAGACAGACGGGACACGGCAGAAGTGACAAGGCTTAGTGTTCAAACAGTCGCTCTTCAAGCAGCTGCTGTGGAGGGAAAAGTGGGACATTGTGCTCAGGAGATGCCGTCAAGCAATTGTCAGCGAGTTGGTCCATTACTGTGTGCATCAAATATGTGTATTCCAGCACCGAACAGCTTCAGGTTGTAGTTGGGTCCTTTAATTAAAACCCCAACAGAATACGATAAAAGAAACCAAATGACAAAGAGAAGGGAGTGGGAGCATTTTTATCAGAGGCCTGCCTGCAGAACTACATGGAGACACACAGGCACTGTGGAGTGAAACAAATGACCCAGTAACTCAGCAGAAGAATGAGAAATTAGGTGAAACTCTGAACTGACTTTTCTACTTGTTGCCAATGTGCTGCTTTCTGCGTGTGCCAGAGAAAAGTTATGGTAGTCTGTTTTTCGGGTTGCCATGCCCTGACTATCATAACTCTGATAAGCTGTTCTCACGTCTGCAAGACCTGGATAAGACACCGGAGTGTGTTAATTCATGTTTTTGTCATTAGGCACTCAACAGTCGTCCTCAGTGTCTCGTTTCTTTCACACCATCACGATCTGTGTCGCTGATTTCCTGTGTTTCATTATTATTTCTATGTGACAATTCACTTAAAAGATAAATATAGTAAATCTGTTTTTTAAATAGAATTTCGCAACTTTATCCCAAACCAGATGTTACAAAGGGGCGCTCGTATTAAGAGTAATTTATATTCAAGCGCAGCACATTGTCGCATCCTTAGGTAACATGTTATTATCTGGAAAGTAAACATGGTACTTTAATCCATTTTTCCATTTTGTGCAATATCACAGTCATTTGGTCCAAACATGCCGGTAAGCTGTGGTGACTCCAGGACCTTTGCTCTGTTCACTTCTGGAGAAAAGAGAACTCAACTGCTGTAATATTTAATATAATATATTCTATAACTTTGCCTGGAGGAATTTCAGTTAAGTTTCTGAGTCATGGTGCACTGTAAAATAGTGCCGAAATAACACCCAGCAGAAACGTGCTTACTCCCCCAACTGAAAGGTACATTCACCTTGGATTTATTGAGTATCTAGAACAATGTGTATCCACTGAGTACGCTACGTAAACTCCATACTGCTGTCAAGAACCTGGAACATGCCAACTGTGTGCAGAACATCCCTGACAATAAGAAAACAATTACAGAATCATGTATACAGGAATAGGAATAGTTAGCAAAATAATCAGTCTTTGTTCCACATGTGCATCACATCCCATGATGAAAACCAGCATCACAGGATAAAACTCAACATTTGAGCAAGTAAACATGATCAACAACATGTTGGACTGTTGTCAGTCAGATACGATGTCTGATTCTAAAGCTATGGTACTATTTTACCAGTATTACTATAAAACAATGACAGCTGGGGGCTACATTACATCAGACTCTAAGGTACAAGGAATGGGATCAGATTGTGATATTATCAGTTTCATACTATGTGCAAAGTATAAGTCAATAAAACTGTATGTATTATACTAGAGGACACACAACATGACTCTTAACTCGAGCCACAATGTTTCATGACAATTGGTTTTCCAGTTTTGTTGCCATTCAGGCCAGTAAGCCTACACTTCCTGGGTACATACCATTGGCATGTCTCAAGCAGAGACACATATGTCCATGTTAAAACCATAAGGGACTGTGAGAATGATACAGATGCTGCATTGGAACTTGTTTCGAGAAGACATTTATTTAAGTAAACGCCACATTTGTTACGGGTAGAATAAATAGGCTATGGTGTTAGAAGTCTACCTACTGCTATATGCTAAGATGCTGCAATGCCTTCAAATACTGGAACCACATTGAGGAGCTTCCCTTCTCTCAATCCGTGTGATGTTTTCACTTTCTGCTCCGTCATGCAGTGCATCCCCAGACTCAGGAAGCACTGTGGTGAAATATAAATACAATGGGTTTTCTACTGCTAACTACCCACTGCAGATGTCAGTCTGGCTAACAAGCAGCAGCAAGCTCAGGCCTACCCTTAAATGTTCTGTACCGTCCGTCTTCCTCTTCTGTTTTGAGGAGCCACAACACAAGAGAAGAAATTAACATGTACAATGGTTGTAAAATGCCTGACACACACACACACACACACTTTGGTATAATGCACCCAGTGCAGCACAGGCTCATGTAGAGGCTCCTTTGCCAAAGAAGCATGAACAAAATGACAACATGTAATCAGATCAGTCTTTCCTCATGACATTAAACAGGTGATCAATATCAACCCACAAAAGCATGTAGGTGTTTTTAGTACTAGCTGGAACCACATTTCATGTCAGTTACATGTGCTCATTAAGAGCTGGTGTGATGGCACTTTCCTGCATCACGCCATCTCATCAAGTCACACAAATAAACTACAAAAAGCAGTTTGTTTAGGTTCAAAAAGTGATGTGGGTAGTTAGCATGAGAGAAAGTCATTATTGCAATCAAAAAAACAAATAAAGGGCTGCCACCAGCAGGAGCTCATCAACAGAGAAACACACACATTCATCATTCAGGCTTGATTAAAAGGGAACTACCTCACAGAATACCGCAGTGGGACTGACAGTGAGAATCACAGATGTCAAATCAAATGGTTAGAAATGACTCTGCAGGCCTGCTGAGATCATTGTTGTTGTTTTACGGCATATTGACCGAATAGTTCCGTCTTACAGCTCTCACCAACCTTGTTTCTAGCAGCAGCAGCAGGCAGCTCTGATAAACCAAATGCAACCTGGCCAGCAGCAAACAGCCTACACACACAGTTAAACAGCTGCTGAACACAGTGGAGTGTTTAGCAGCTAAAGAACCAGATATTTCTTTCAGGAATTGGAGGAGACCGAAACAGGGAATATTGTACTTCAATTCATCAGGTGAAGAGAAATGAATGCTAATGTTGCTTCATGACTGCTGGATATGTAAGTAGACTGTAAGTAAGTGGGCAGAAATGAATGAATGCAGCTTTAAATAACTTAATGTAACCTCCCTTTCTTGTCCTCATTGTTACTTAGCATTATGTGATATCAAAGTTCCTGATGTTTACACACTGTAGCCAATAACTTTGCAGGTAATGTTTCCCTAAATCATCATCTGTGATGTGGAGTAATAATTTCTGGAAACATATTGCTGTTGAGTTTTTAGAGCTTCAGGCAGCACAAATAATAGTCTTTTCACCTCCATGACACAAGTCTCAAAGGCAGATATTCCAAACCTCTGCCATAAGAATGAAATTCTATGCATGGCTAGACAGCACTAGGGCTGACTGTGTTGGGGGAAGAGTAACAGAGACAGAGCCTGGCTAATCGACATCATAAATAAGGGTGAAAGTGATTTAGAGGCGCAGGCGTGAATCACACACACACACACACACACACACACACACACACACACACACACACACACACACACACACACACACACACACA
>JAVQJD010056407.1:0-12344 GCA_036023655.1 Nannoperca australis
TCTGCTATTTAGAATCTTCTCTGATACATGAAAGTGGAGTGGTCGAGGGCTGCCGTACCAGTCATGACCACATTCTTCCTCCCCTTGTTTGACTTAAGAATCAAAAGGCCTTAATCTGAAATGAACTAAAATAAAATAAAGAACTAAGACAAATGTGTGACTTCTCCTCTGCTGTCTGACTATCACAGAAACCTTTAGAAGATTTTTACCATCAAACCTTTATTTCAAGTATCAAAGAAAAGGGAAAACAAGCTCCGCAATGGACTGTTCCTACTGAACAGTGAAATGGCAGCACTGCATACATACTCTACCTGCCCGTCTGTCTCTCCCTCTCTGTCTGCCTGCCTGCCTATCACTCTACCTGCCTGCTTGCTTCGCTCCTGCTCACTTTCTCTGTCTGTCTGTCTGTCTGTCTGCCTGCCCCCCTATCTATCTCTCTGCCTGCCTGCCTGCCTGCCTGCCTGCCTGCCTGCCTGCCTGCCTGCCTGTCTACCTGTCTGGTCCCTGTTTTTAGATTCTAACTTCACATCAACTTCTTTCAATTTCAATTCAGTTCAATTCATTATGCTTTACTGACTGTCACAAAGAGAAAGGTAACAATGATAACCTATCTTTCTGTCTGAGTACAGCGCTGTTCTGCAGCTGTACTGCTGTTAGAGAACACAGGAGACGTTAACTTACATGTCGGGAGAAATAATAGAAGCTGACCATCATAATGAAGATCATAATGGTCATTGTGAACTTGGAGGGCACCAGGTACGACCTGCAAAGAAGAACATTGACACAATGACAATTTCTGTTGCAACACCGCAGTTACTTTATGTTAAGGCATCAAACACATGATGACATTAAAGGAAGACTCCTGTACTTGAGCACACAACCAGGTTTGATTCTTTGGCTGATTGCTAGCCTTTCTCTAGCGTTACACAGAGGTTGGGTGTGAATATTTGCTGGAAGAGGTGTAATAATTTCTGCTAGATCATAATGGCTGCTTTTTTGCCTCACCTGTAGTCCTGGAAGCGGGCCATGTCGTAGCGGTCGAAGATGTCCCTCCAGCTGTAGATGTTAACAATGCCGGTGGCCACTGTGATGAGCAGCATCAATGTGAGCTTGACCATGTGACTGACCTGAACCAGCATGGTGGTGGCCATCAGTGCCAGCACAGCAATGTAGCTGTAATATTTGGGGTTGTCCAGGCAACCATCAGGGCCAGACCAGGAGGAGGAGGAGGAAGAGGAGGAGGAGGAGGAGGAGGGAGCCACTGTGGGGCTACCTGAGTCTGGGTCTCGAGGCAGACAACTCAGCTAGACAGTGGAGAGACACGAGTCATGAGCTCAGAACTGCTCAGAACAGCTTTCATATTTACAGAATAAACACAACTCCTCAGACTTTTGGGGTTGTAAGGAACAGCAGAGAGCAGCTTACCATATCCATGATGTCGGCCATGGTGAGGATGAAGATGGCTGCCATGGCCCAGGTGTTACGAGCCCAGCGGGTGTGGTCGATCCAGGTGGAGAAAGACACCAGTTTCTTGGGAAAGACCTGACACAAACACAATTCCACAGCACATGCTTGCAGTTTATATAGTATGAAGTATAGCATATAAACCAATCATTTCACTCTGAAGCTGTATCCCAATTCCATGCTATATAGGGATGGGCTTCAACAGCTTTTTATCTAATTAAAATCTATTGAATTTGAATCCTTTGAAATCACTTATCAAATCTTTTTAGGTTTACCTTTCAACACTTTGCTCAAATAACCCAGAGCTCATTAACCAGAGAACAGCCAAAGTCTTCATTTCAGCCAATACAGAATGAACATGAATAAATCTGCTGCCACTCAGGTCTCAGGTCCAAAGTGGGCTAAAAGACGAGAAACCTGCTACCTGTAATTTTCTATTGCTCGTTCTGCTACAGTCTGAAGAGACAAAAAACCATTGAGAAGAGGCTGGTTAGCATCAGAGCTTAATACATCGGGGTATTCTGCAGACTTGGAACCGGATCCAAAATGGATGGAAAATACAATATACTATAATTTAATATTAGAACCTCATGCTACATACTAATTCTGACAGGTTCTAACAGGTTGACAGGTTAACACATCTGTGAGGTGTTTTTTGTAAGTAGCAGCATCATTTGTGACCACCTGAGTGTGTTCGTTCAGGTCAAACAGGTCAAACTTGCCTCTATCTTCTACCTTCTTTCCAGCACACATTTTGACTTGGCATAGCAGAAATCTAATAACATGAATGATGGCTCCATTCTATTTGGGTGTCTCAGTAGCCTTACACTTTACCAGAGCCCTCGACCTGGGGCAACGAAATGGAACGCAGCCATTATTAATGTTATTAGTCACACCTGTACTTTTCCTGCTGTGAAAAAATGTGGGCTGTGAAGCAGCTCTGTGGCTGGTAACAAGTGTACAGTGAGGATGACCATGTGCCTCTGTTAACTGTGTTGTGTTCCTGGAAATGGTTCTGTAGGCTTATGACATTGTGATATTTGATGTGATATTGATAAGAACTGAAGAGCCTTGAGCATTTTTTACAGCGACTCTACATTTTCCCGGTGCGTGTGATTGACTGCCTGACTGGAGCTGAGTGCAGCGTGTGACAGCAGCCGTCAATACCGGCCTGCTGCATATCAATACATGTTAATTTCCATGATGAGGTGGAATCAAAAGCACTGCTCCATACTAAACACACACACACACACACACACACACACACACACTGCACACCACTACACTACCCTTTATCAAAATGAACTGAACTATCATTGAATGGCATTCAACATAAAACTATTTTGTCACCAAAAAGCATTCACTCATTTGGAGTTGCTTGCTACACTATCAGTGTCTACATGTCCAAAAAAGTCTTACAATATCTAGATTATAGAAAAAGGATTTGAAAAGAATACTTCCACATTTGCTTTCTCTCTGTGAGTGAGATGAGGAGACTGATATCATTCCGGCTTTAGCACTATTGCCCTTTGCGTTGGCAGGCTCCATTTATTTGAACTAGAGGGCTGTTTTTTCACGCAGGGATACTGTTGGCATTACTGTGAAAGCCATAGTGTTCACAATGCCATTCACAGTTTACTAACCATACTTAGCCTTTACTCCATAGTACATTTCTACATTTAGACAATTTCTGCAACACAGTATGGACAAAATAAATTAAAAGGAAGGCTTGGAAAACAAGGACTGATGCTACATCTTGCCTGATGAATGTCTAGCACTGAAATGTCACAAGTAAATGTATTTTTGCAAGTTAGACAGTGTGCAGGAGTTTGCTTGCAACACCATGAGGTTGCCAGGCAACCAACAGAGAGACTCCAGGAAGCAACTGCACCCTTTTTTGTTTGGTAAGAAATAGTTCAAGCATGTTACTCCCTCTAAACAACAACTTTTTTGTTAGGCTTTTTTGTTTGCCTATGGATAAAACACATTAATCAGCAAGCTTTTGAGTTGTTGGAAAGTAAATGTTTGAACGTCGGATAGAACCAGGCTAACTTCTGCTACCAAACGTTGTGCTAACCTCATCCTGACTCCGGCTCCATACTTAACACACAGAAACGATGACGAAGATTGAAACTGATCTTCTCTCACTTTTGGAAGGAAAGGAATTCCCCAAATCTATTATATTTCCTAAAAACATCACTCGAGACACATTTGTGCAACTCTATTTTAAGGAAACAACAACTTATAAACTGTCAGCAAGATGTTTGAGCATAAGACATCGCAATTTTTCTGTTAACAGAAGACAAATTATGTTTCCAGACTCTCAGAAGAAAACCCAGCAGCAACTCTGCTAATTGGGGCTTTGACGAGGGTGCGGCTAGCTGCTACCTGGTACTACCAGGTAGTGAAATGACAAAACATTTAAGTTTAAATGTATAAAAATGTAACGTAACTCACTCTAGGGAAGATGGCGGCCAGAGAACAGATTGTCAGGATGAGCAGCAGGACCTCGCCCACTGCAAAGGTGATGTAGTTTGCAATCAGCCTGTTGCACAACACATGAACACACAGAAAACCTTTGAGAGAAATATACAGAACTGGTAGCAGTCAACAAGTCCAGATTCATTGTCTAAGTCCTGACTCTCTACCACCTGTGTAAAGTCATGAACAACTGCATGCAGATGACAACAATACTGCAGAGAGTAATATTACAGTGAGCTGGGCTGTGCAAACTGCAGTGATGGATAAAAATATTTGAGGTCATTGGAGATTGGAGGATGCATTGCAGTAAATCATTATATGATAGGATCATCTCTTCCTGTAAGTCAGCCACACTGTGACAAAAACATGGTCACACTGTGAATAAAAGTGTGAGGAGATTACTGCTGCTGTGAACTGACCAGGGGTCTATGAGTGCCTCCATAGCCGCAGTGAAGAGCAGGACCACACAGGAGCAGCAGAAGGCCGCTCCGCTCTGTTTCTCCTTCTCCACTGAGTAACGAGTCTCCAGGTCTGGATCCACAAACCTCAGGGATAGTCTGTTGGTGTGTTTCCCCTTCAGACTGACGAGACAAGAGAACCTCAACACTGACATCAAATGTAAAATATTGGTATTACGTTATCTACAGCTTACCTGATACTGTGAATTAGAGCTAACATTCAATAGCACTTTTCCGTTAAGGTAGAAGTTTCTATACAAGTGCAGTCCATTTACCATTTAAAGCATGCATGCAATCTGCATGTGTTCAGACAGCCTTTAATATTTCAGAACATGAGCTTCTTATATAAAAAATATTTTTTTCTTTCACAAAGTATATTTTTGGTACCCAAACTGAGGTATCGTATCTGCACTGGTAAGGAACAACTTCCAACAAAACCCAGCTCTGTTAATTTGTTTCACAGTAGGAGGAGGGTGCTGCTATAATAGAAATCTGATCCAGAATATAACTCTTGACTTAAGTAAAAAAATAAATAATAGAAAGGCTGCTCAGGAAGCAATGTGGTGGAGGGTTTAAATTAGGAAAATATTAGCTCTCTGTGTATGATATAAGATACCAACTGTTTCCACCATGGTCTCATTTATAGTGTATGCCAATGTGTCATAACTGACAACAGGGAGAGTGAAAAATCCTGGCTCAGTGTGTCAATGCAAGGTCCTCTGACGACCACTAACATGACATAAGCAGTATCATTAAGTTGTGTGAATCGAGAAAGATGTACAGTAGCGCTTTATGGTTCAAACAGTGACGTGTTCACTCACGCTTGGACTGTCTCTCTCTCCAGCAGAGCCTCATTGAGCAGTTTGTTGAGCTCCTGTTCATTCTCCTGAGCATCGATCACCCTTTCAGCCAAGTCCCTCAGCCTCAACCTTCTTCGAGGATTAGGGAAAGATGGATGCACCACCTCAAGTCCCACAAAGAAAGAAACGAAGAATGGAACGCCCACTTATTTCATTTCTATATCTGATATTTACTACATCAATGCCAGGTCAGCAATTATGTCAAGCTGGACTGTCCATCCAAGCCTTCAGTCCACAGCAAGAAATCTCTGAACATTTCCACTTGATCAACATCTGGCTTCACCATAAAGAAACCGTACCAGATTTCCATGAAATGTGTTGTGGATCTTCATGATCCTCTGAGGTTGAAACCTAATCTTTGAGTGCTACTATCTTGCCCATATTCCCCCGAGTACACAAGAAATATTCTAATCTAATAAAATGTGTGTCAAGACATTTCGTGAGCATGGATGAAGGATGAACGCTTTTCATTTTGGACACTTCATGAGCTTTCCTCGGGTGCCACCCCCAGGACAAAATATCAACATTGAACACAAGATAATCTCATAATTTTTGTGCTAAACAAATTTCACTGCAATCTGCCCAAAGTGATGCACCCTTTATGTTTAAATGATCTTTACTCGAGCACCGCCCTCAGGACAAACTTTGACTCTGTGGCACTGTGCAACAGAAAGATTGTGTCTCCTCAAGAAAGACATGGTGGTGGAAGCTTAGCAATAGATGTAGCAACTACTAACAGGGTTAGCTAGCTGCTGAGCTACTGTAGCTGGCATACAGGAACATCCTAGTGCTAGCCAAGATGGTTTGCAACTGATCAGTGTAATGCAAATTCATGTATCAAAGTTATCAAAGTAGAACTCTATATGAATTCTCCATGATGATTTACCTTATCTTACCAATTGCACCCGAAGGATTACACTAAAATGAACCATTTCAAACCGGTCAAATTCATAATCTTTCAAATCAAAGTTTGCTTCTGTTGTGAACCGGCCCTAAGACTAGCAAAATTATTAGTATTAGTACATTATTTGATATTTATTCTAAAGGTCCAACACTTTTGTGAGTTGTAAAATAAAAAACCTGCTGCCATCTGGGGGCCACCAGTGGGACTCTAAGTAATGATTTCTTGGTTACCCTCGTATCCAGTTCTTCTGGTTCCTCTGGTGTGGTGCAGGCTGTGTTAACACTGCCGTTACACTCTGTGGTGTTGATCAACAGCGGGGAGTTTCCATTGGAAGAGGTTACAGACAGCTTCTAACGTGAAACAAGCAAAGAGGAAGTACTGAGCGATTACTATCAAAAGATGACAGACCTTTCTTTCTTCTTTCCCAAACACATCCATGTATTTTGAATGCTGAACATAGTTAATTTAATTAGATTTTGAAATTATATTCAAATCTAGTTTTAAATAACAAGAAGTATTCAAATGTGAAGATTTCATCACTTTCCCTGTGCATCAGCTGGCTGAATATGAGACAAACATTTGAATATCCAAATATTTGCAGTGTGGGTGTGTGGCAGGTTTGACTCACTACACCGTTGATGCCATTCTTTCCCACAGGTCCTTTAGGAACAACCACCAGGTAGGTCTCGATGCCCCGCTCCCTCAGGTAGTCACAACGGTCACCTCCGTTCCCTGGCTCCACATCAAACTCACCATGAAGACACTCCATGGTGCTCTGTGAGATGTGGACGCGACTGGTGTACACACACAGAGGGATCATAGATTAGACTACAATGAATTACCATGAACTCCCCCTACAGATTTGAGTTATGAGTTGCAACAGTGCAAGTAGCTTTTACTGAATGAACACATCAGAGCTAACATTTGAGACTACATGACACCTTTTACATGGAACCAGCTTCCAGTTTATTTACGGCAGGCAGACACCTCAGGTGACCCCTGAGACACCCCTTAGTTATGCTGCTATAGACCGAGACTGCTGGGAGACTTCCCATGATGCACTGAGCTCCTCTCTGCCCTCGCTTCTCCATTTGTACACACTCATATCCCAATAATGCTTGTCACTAATTCACCTTCTTCCCCTAGCTGTGTGCTTCTCTCGTCCCTCTCTCTCTCTCTCTCTCTCCTTCTAAAGCTTTCTGAAGGTATTTCTGCCTCCAGCGCTGTAGAGTCTAGATCTGTGGTTGCACCTGCTCTATATGAAGAAGTGCCCTGACATAACTTTGTTATGATATGGTGCTATATAAATTAAACTGAATTGAATTGAATTGAACATGACAATAGTTTTTTTTATCAAACTGGTGAAGAATGAGTATCCACGCTCAATTCACTTATTTTTCTTTGGATTCGTTTAATTGTTTAACACTGCACTAATCAGAATTTCTTTATTAAAAAGTGGTTTAAATTGTAGGTAATGTGTCACTTACAGTGTAGAGTGTATCACTGACTCTGCAGGTTCCCTCAGCTCAACAGATCGTTTAGCTTCTTTCAGCTTACTATATTGGTTTGATGCCCACACACTCCTCTCTCATGAACCTGCAGTTTCCAGCAACAGCAGGCTGCTGTTATCAGTGACAAAGTTCCGATAACGCCACTGTCCACTAGCTGCTCAGCAGCAAACAGCAGACACAGTTAGAGAACACTGGTGAGCACTGAATGAGTCAGTGAGGGAATATTAGACCCAGATTCATTGGATGAACACAGACACCACTCCACATTAAATTCTAAAGTCGTTTTTTTGCTGAACTGTGTGACAGTTTTACTACTATCTACTGGACTATCATCACCAGCCGTGTGGAATGACAATGCATTCATTAAGTAGGGGATACAGAGTCTGGTGCTGCAGCGACAGGTGACTCAAACCTGATCCCTCCATGCTATGGAAACAGAACCCACTCACACAGGACAAACCGGAAGATCCTCCTGTCAAACACAGGGCCCAGTTCTCAGGATACATTAGCCTAAAGTTTCACAGCGGAGGATTAATGGGAAGGTAAGCATGGAATTCCATGTAATAATTCAACTGGTAGTTAGTTCAGTTCATGAAATCATTATCTGAAAAGTCCCTGGAGTCAATGCATGGAAACAAAGAAAAGAGAGGTACTGCATGGAGTTGATGTCTGTTCTTACCCTGGTATCCCTCCAGCCTCCATTTTGTTGGCCACAGTGACATCCGTGGACCAGACATCGTACTGCCAGCGTTTCTGCCCCAGCACTCCTCCCAGGACTGTACCGCTGTGCACTCCAACCCGCATGTCTACATCTGTCTTGGTCTTCTCTCGGACGTACCTGTGGTTTGTTTAGAAAGCAACCATATACATTTTTTAAAAAGCAGCGAGAACCACAGCTAGTTTCTGTTTTTGTGACAATCATCAATCAAGCTCTCTTTCCTGTTTCAAACCCTTGTTACCATACCATCACAAATACAGCCTTAACCTATGCAAAACTAACGATCCATTCATGCACACAGTCTGACCAAAATGTTGCATCAGAATCAATTTGAGCTGAGTGACCTCTCATTGTCAACCAGTGTTCAATTCAACTTCAAATTTATTTCACAGCAGTAGTCCACAGAAAGTCAATAATAGTCCATCAGAATGATCAATTCCACACTGTGGACCAAGTGACTGACACACTGCATCACATCAAAACGTAGCTGACACTGACTGATCTTTAGAACAGACTTATCTCAGGCTGCTCTCTCCAGCTCCCTGTACTCACGAGATGGCCTCTACCATGGCCAGGCCCATCATGATGGAGCAGGCAGCGTGGTCCTCTCTGTAGTCTGGCAGCCCACAGATACAGTAGTAGCAGTCTCCCAGGATCTTGATCCTCAGCTGGTGATATTTCTGATGGGTTAGATAAGGTTTAGTCAGATGAGTTTAGTTGAGATGAACCCAAGAAGATGCAAAGAGCAGACTGGGATATCTACATCCTTATCCATTGGTCTTTTTTAGCTGTTAAAGAAAATGAAGGACTGGGTGAGCTTTTGAACATTTGCTCTTAGGGATGCACAGGTCTGTTGGATTGTGATCAGCACAGATACTGACTTTCGGATACCAGCCAGACGTGCACACAACAGGTTTTCTGTTCTGCTCCATTCATTTGCTGTGGTCGAACATTGATGAGTTAAGCTACTGCTGTTACTCATCGCTTCCTGAATGAGCTTCAGAATAAGTACAAGTGAGTGGAGGTATACCTCTTAGCGTTAGCGTGAAAAGTTGAGCCAGGTGTAGCATTTTTGCTGGACGATCTGTGTGCGAACTTTGGTTTTACTCCATAGTACATTTCAACATTTATATATTTTCGGCAGTACTTTTTAAAACACAGCATGAATAAAATAAATTTAAAAGAGAGTGGCTAGGATAATGAGGACTGGATCTTAACAGTGGAGTCGACATCTAATATTAGAGTCTTGTCAACACCTTGAGGTTGAGGTTACCAACAGAGAGATTCAGGAAGTCACTGCATCCACCTCTGGTTGGAAAGAAATAGTTCCAGCATGTAACATCCCCCCTTCATACTTAATTGAGATACCCACACAATTTGTCTCAGACTGCTGAAAGAGCTTATATTAGCTTTGCTCCACCAATATTTTGCACGGAACAAGGACTGTGGATTTTGTGGATCTCTTCACAGCCAGTATGTACATAGATATTATTCATAATAACTGATCATCATTCATAATGTATAATCTTATACATACAAATCTCTTGATTGGGAGTAAGGACAATAAAATAACATTTCTGCCTCATCTCCACCACTGGATCAAGCCTTTTTACTTAACTGTGACGATGCATAATCATTTCAAATGGAAAATTGATATACATTCTAAATGTCTATATAACAGTCAGACTATTCAATTATTTTTACATACATGTAGATAACTGGAACAAGCAATCAGTCATGGAATCACTGTTGTTAGGTAACGGTGTGAAACTCACTGCAGCCAGTTTGTCAAAGCGAGCAAAAAGCTCGTTGAGCAGTTTGACCAGCTCCTGAGCGCTGCAGGACGACGACAGCTGGGTGAAGCCCACGATGTCTGCAAACAAAATACTGCACAACAACAAGAGACAGATACAAGGCGGCACATTAGTACTGACATCATGCTGCTACACTCACATAAACAGTATCCTCCATGCACATTATCACTGTTCCAACATGTCATATTGTTACAAATTTGAGTTAGAATCTGTGACCAGCCTATCACTTCAGAGCAGTGATTCATTTCTGGAAAACTGTGAATACTGAATGATGACTGGCTGCCCTCCATATGACTGTGTCAGCATACTGTTTGTTACTTAGCGGCTAGGGTGGGTAAATGGAGTGCAGGCGGTGCAGGTATCAGGCACGTTTAATCTCAGTCAGCTGATAATCAGACAGCAGCAGGTGGTGGAGATGGTGGTGAACTTTGATTACATCTTTTCAAAGCGTCAAGTGATGACAGAGACACTTTAGAACCTTTGGATTCGGCCACAACAAGCCATGTAAAATATGTGTTTATCAGTGTCTATGGTTTAGGATTTTGTTGGTGCAAACATATGTGCCGTTTTGTGTGTCAAATTGAAATGGAATTGAAACCACGCCTGCCCGGCACATACCCGCACTGTGCCACTTGGGCTTTGGAGCATCCATTAATCCTGCACCAGCAGGTGTAAATCAACCCAGTAAACGTTTTAAGGTATCTGCCCTTTCATCACAATACTTTTTTGCGTATCAGTCAATATTGATATATGCATTTCATATTATAAATTAGGTCATAATTTCTGTTTAGCTTAAAGAATTGCTACAATATGGGATTCAGTACTCAAAGATGAGCAGCACAAAATTGCAAACAGAGAATCTATTTAAATAAATCAATGACACAATTATAAAAAAATCATAATTTGGGGCGGTGTAAATCTCTATAAATCTGACAGTGTAAAGATCATATCTTGGATACATTCATCAGTTAAAATCCTTTATTTTCAACCATGTGTGTCAGCACCATGTCTGTCGTCTGTGATGTGTTATTAACAGTACAAATAGCAGGCTGTTTCTCATTCCAGGGGATGGGTCTAATTGCTGGTATGTAAGTCAGACGTAAGAAGCCAGGTATGTAAGTCTTTGCATGCACGCTTTATTGAAGGGGTTCTCAAACGTATTACTCAAAGGTCCACATCTGCTTTGTATCCAAGGTCAGAAGTCTGGATGCGGACCGAGGTCCAGACTTTGAGAATTCCTGCTTCACTGGATGGTGATGCTTCAAGTAATAGTTAGTCTATAATAATAGTCTTAGTTTGTGGCTGTCTTTGTTAGCACAGGTTAACGCTCTATTTTGTTGGACTTCACACAGCCCTGTTTGGAACTGACTCATCCACTTCATGTCCAAATTGGGCTTTAAAGAATAGGTTCAGTGTGGCTGGCTGCAGTATAGGTCATACGCCCCTCCCTCTATATTACCAGATGGGACATGAGCCAAACAGAAAAATCTGATCAAAAATCAAGTACACGTCAAAAAAAATCCAAAGATGGATTCTGTTATTTTAGGTAGTTCTTATCAAGTTGATGTGTGTTCAAGTGTTTTCTTTTCTTGTTTTAATGATTTGATGCTATCAAAAAGGGGGTGACGCCATGACACCAGTGTGCTTGCGATTGGTTCAGGCAGCTGTATGGTCGGGAACTTGATACCGCGGCTCCACCAAGGTTCACTGCTGCACAGACTCTGGCTCCTAATGCTCCAGATGGCAGCTGCTGTATTCAGGATATTTTGGCTTCATTTTTGTACTGAGGGGAGACACGTTGGACATCTTTATATACAGACCTTGTGGACATACATTCCAAAGTTTATCTGAAATTAATGTGAGACCTTAGCATTCTGAGTTAGACAGTGGAGGTACAATGGATATCTTCCAAAGTTACAGTCTGTTGTAAGGGTGTATGAAGAGAAGTGGGTCCAGCGTCAGAGGCGGGGCCCCGTTCATTCCTATGAAGGCAAAGTAGTTCGACTAGCCGGGTATAAAATGACCTGAACCTCACACATAGCCACTGCTTGGTGCAGCCCATAGAGCAAGCATACTCCCGACCACTCGGTCTCTGGGTCACTCACATGAACAGCAGTGACTCTCTAACTCTGGA
>JAVQJD010056415.1:0-15123 GCA_036023655.1 Nannoperca australis
ACACACACACACACACACACACACACACACACACACACGAAACCACCATAAATAATGACCCATATATATGACCACACACTTCCTAACCATCTCCTGCTATCTGTGGTCCAACCACACACACAGAAGAATTAGCAATAATTTCTCGCTTGAATGCCTAGAACAAGAACAAGCAGCTGGTAACACAAACAAACAAAAAGGTACTTTGGGTAAGTTACCTCATTACCTCAGACCTTCATTACTACTTCCTAGTAATGTTCCAAATTCCCCATCAACTCTACACATGAGTCAGATGTTTACTCTTACTACTAAATGATGAGCTCAAGTCTTGACATCACTGTGGTTCTTCTGATTAAAGAACGACGTGTTGAGATATTTGTCATTCAACCCATTTCCCGCCATATTTTCCAACATCCCTGATGTTATTTTTTTCCATTAAAGGGCAAAAACATATTTTCCCCCCGATGAGTCTGACATTGTTGTTGTCTCTGATATTATTATTATTATTATAACATCACTTCTTCCCTTCTCAGCAGTCTCTGGACTGTTTGTACACTGAAGATGCATCTGTTTAACAGCCTTGAGCAATTTTACATAAACAAACCAACATTTATTTTACTTTAAGTTGTAGGAGTGTAGTGGAGTGTTTGAATCCTTAGATGTCCTTAACTCATGTTGTACCTATGTGATATCAAAATGTTATATACATTTTAAACTAATCTAGTATTATTAAGTGTTGTATGTTTGGTGTGTGGGTTGTACTGTGTATTATACCTGGGTACCATGGAGTCCCCGCCTCTCAGAGTGGTAGGGTCTAGCTCAAAGATGGAGGAGATGTCCATGCCGTCGGGAACTGGCACCAAAGTGTACATGATCTTCTCCTGTGGAGCTCGCAGACGACCTCGTAGAGCTTCGTTATCTGCATCCAGCTAAAGCAAGAAGACATGCAGTGAGAGGAAGCAAAGCACTGGCTGCAAACCACTTATAAAATACACTACTGACCCTCAACCATGATCAGTATGGATGTTTTCACTTTAACATAGTAGTCACCACTGTTGGTCAGTCTATACTAATAGTCATCATTATAGTTTGTTTGCTCTTGTTGCCACTTAGTTAAAAGCTACAGGTGCAAACAACATCCCTGCTAGGATCAGCATGGCTTGTACAACATTGCCATCTAATGGTGAGCTGTACATCAGCTGAGGGGATGACATGGTGACGCCCTGTGGTAATGTACTGCTACTGTCGCTGCTGACTGCAAAGCAGCAAAGACGGTGCATGTCAGTGACAATCACGACAATGATTGTTGTGCTAGGGTGCTACAGCCAAGTAAACATTATATGACTTGATCGTACCTGGAAATTAAAGGGTGTAAAGTCCACCACCTAGAGCAGAAAGCAAAAGATCCAGCACAGAATTAAACAGATTAGATCAATAGCAGAGAGGCAACCAGCGTGATGTTGCTAAGCACTCAGAGAAGAGAACAAGTCTTACTGCGGACCGCTGCTCAGCACTCTCCTCCTCAAAGTCTTGATTCACCTGGGAAATGCACTCGCATGTCAAATATCCTCCTCAGCATCATTCATTTCACTGCACCAGGCATCCAGTCTACCTGTATGTTTGCACCACGTGGCTGCTGACCGACTATGTCAGAGTGCTTTGCTGATTAAAACTGCACTTAATGCTACTATGTCAGATACACTGTATGAAAGGCAAACAGTATGCATGGGTACAGAGCAGGGGTATGCATGGGAAGATAAAGAAGTTGTCACACACCTCACCCATCTCTGCAGCCAAATAACAGCCTGTGGCCAAGTGTTTGAACCTGAACAGGCTGTTCCAGTAGCCTGCACCTCCCCTGCACGGGTCGTGGTGGACCACCTGGCAATGGCCAAAGACGTGAAAAAGAAGACGTCTTATGTCAAATGCTGCAATATAATATCAGCAATATAATATCTCCATGGAGGGCACTGTGCTTTTAAGACTAGGCATTTGTTATCTAGTTAATAAATGGAAAATGACATTATGTAGAGAACATGTTGTGCTAACCTCTACTTCCCACAGTGCTTTGCTGCTGGTGGCAGAAGTGGCCGACTGCCGACCGGTTGTTCTAAGAAAAACATACTGATTCTTCCTGTGGTCGTCGCAAGTGAGGAACTTCTCCTGCTCGGCATGGAACAGCCGGACTACATCGCCCTGCCATCACACACACGCACACACTTTTTTTTACCATGTTTAATGTGTTCTAATATAACTTATTATATCCAATAGGTTATATACAATTTGATTTGTAGCCAGTTAATGAAGGTGTGTTTCACAAAAGGTATTTGCAAAAATGTATTACTATATGTTAATGTCATACAAAAACATGAGAATACCTACCCCTTTGAGTATTGTTTCCTTGTTGTCACTCCATTTCATAAATAAAACAACTTTCCAACTCGTGTTGCAATTTACAGAATTAACCTGAAAGACAGAGAGTGTGTAAACAAACCAGAGTAATGTAAAGTTTTATGTCTTATTATATAATGCGGGCCTTTAAACCTAAGTATATTCCACTTTAGTGAAGCAAATGTGGAACCTATCTTGTGTTTTGTTTACTATACAGGCCAGTGTTCATGTACCTCATTGCATCCTGGGTTGTCAACTAGCTGGTGGCTGCTGGCATGTAGAGGCTGTCCAGCATTCACAGGGTTAAGGACCACTTTATCCCCAATCACCACCTGCAGGATCAATATAAATACATACAACATACTGCATTCACAAGAGTATCTGGTTTAGATACATCAAAATAAACTGTATCTGAAGCTTTTTACTCAGAAACAAGACTAGAATGAAAGTGTTGTTCAAATACAGACTTCAGTGAAGCGATAACAGAACATCTGGAAACAAGATGAAATACTGCTGATCTGGGGGCCACTGTGTGGGACTGAGCACTCCATTTAAATTCCAAAACCATAACTATGTAATGTCCCAAGATATTAGCCATGATTTTTCAACACTGCAATTCCCCTTTCCTCACAAGGTGAGCGTAACACTTAGGTATGGGAGATGTGATTACACTGGATCATGCTAGCCTCCAGATAAGCACTGGGGGGAGTCGTGGACCAAAATGTGGGTGAAAGGTGTGGAGCTGACCCTGAACATCCCTCACTAACCACAAAGGAACATCTGTAGGCATAAACAGCAAGCATCAGTAGAAAAGTTTACGTCTAACCACCAATAACTTAAACACCTAGATCTTACACTAGCAATATTGTCTTCATCCTAATTCTTTACTGTAGGTGTCCGACATTATCTATGCAACTGAACTAGTAACCTGCACGTGAACCATGATGGTGCAAAAAAAATCTTTTGGGGCTGTCCGTAACTATAATGCATGCAAAGTGTAGATAACGGATCATGTTTGGAGTGGATGTTTCATATTCTCTTTAAGTTTATTGGTAATGAAAATGCCATTCAAACTCAATTGTCTTCTCAGTTCAGCAGAATGTTTAGACGCTGAGAATACTCTATCTTATCCAACTACCAAAAACAGCTGACAACACAGACTTTTGAAGACATAATTATTAGTTTGTAGTTCCGTAACAAAATAAAGGGAAGGGCAAACTGCAGCCTGAACTGGTGCTCAGATCGGGCTAATTGTCTTTTATTTTGGATTTATTGTCTCATAAAAAAAGCTAAATGTTCAGTCCATGTGACTTATGTTTTCAAACCTTGTGAAAAGTCTAAAAATATGTTCTTAATTTCTCCTGCTGAGCATAATTAACTTGACTCCCACATGCCGCTCTACCCACACTGTCTCCCAGGGATCGCAACTTGTAGAAGGGCTGGATGTAGAACCAGGATCCCTCATTTCCTGCAGAGTCCAGAGTCACTCTCATGGCATTCTTCTCCAACAGTGCGGGAAGGCGCTTGTTCACCGTCAGGTATTTATTGCTTTTCAAATGCAGCAACTGTAGACAAAACAAAAGAATAGCGTTACAAGATTACAAAACACATAGCTACTGTCAACTGGTACAACTGGACCCAAGGAAACACTTCGGTCTGGTGTCTTTATTTCTTTTCAAAATGATTTAAGTACTTAAAATCTCTTATCCTTAAGTGCTTCTCACGACCTCTGTGGGTTTACCTATTTAATGAAAAGTTCCCAGGCCTGTCAAAAATCATCTATTCCCAACTAGACTGGAATCATATAAGCTCCACATATTTTTGGGGCCCAGAGCCGACTTAACTAAACACTGAACTTAATCCTACAACGTGATATACGGTATTAGAACCATTAAGTTTGCACTGCAGAGTACACTCGAAGTGCACCTCTCTGAATTAGATAGTATAATATTATGTTAAACCACCCTTGCAAGGACATTGTCTGCAATCTATGTTTAAAATACTTCCTATAGCAAACCACAAACCAAATAGTGCTCAGTTTATTACTGGAATGACCGAGTTCATTGCAACTAGGACATCCTACACAGTATGCACTGTCTCCATTATGTATGTCATACAGCATGCATGACCATTCCTGGTTTCAGGTGATCTCATATCTGTGTGCAAACCATTCCTGGGCAATGAGCAAAGCACGATAAGACATTACAACAGGCGACTTTATAAATACACCGTTGTGCTTTAGCAATTATTTAAAACTCTGATTAAATAGAATTATAGTCAATATTATCAAGCACACAGTGTCACATGGTGCTGCAGATGTGTTAACCAAAGCAGCTTATCTCATATGTTGCTGAACAGACCTGAATGACATTTCCATACTGGATGACTGTCCCCAGCAGCTTGCGGTTTTCAGACTCATTCTGCTTCTTCTCCAGGTCGGCAGCGTGCTAAAACACAAGAAACAGAGTTGCTGAAGAAAACACTCACCCTATCAGATGGCAGTTGTCTTTAGAAAATACTATATATCCTTCATACACATTTGACATTACTACAAGACTGTAGCTTTATGTCACTAATACGGCAGTCCATTATTTTCAAGAGCAAACAAAGGTTGAAGGTGAAGCGGACACTTACATGGAGTTTGGTGAGGAGGACTGTGTCAGTGGTGCTGTTGCCTCCAGGTTTTGCTGCCTTCCAGAACTGTTTCTGTGCCGAGTATCTGTTCATGGGACAAAGTCTGAAAAGGCAGTCTGGGGAAAGAAGTCAAGAAGAGAAAGGCCAAACCTCATCACTTAGTATTCATTTTTTACTCATTAAAAGAGGTGCAACTCAAAAGACAACAGCAACGTCTTGGGAAATTAGTCTATTTGTAATATAAACAGTGGAAAAATATTCACCAAAATCATAATTTATTTTTACAGTACTTCACACCAATACTTAAGCATTTACAATGTTACCAGTAATACCAGGCCATTTGTTTGATCTCAAGTGAAACAAAATGAGAATGTGTGTAACTATAAAGCTAAATTGAATGTAAATTTAAAATATATGTGATTCAGTGTGGCAGTTTGGGGTAAAAAAAGTTGTAAAATCCTGCACAAATTCTGATAAAAAACAAAAACAAGACTAGACCACGTATACTCTTGAGCTTGCTTTGGAAGACTAAAAGTATAGTAAAACTATTTCACCCATGACTATCTGCACATCTTCTCCTGAGGTTCTACAAGATTCGATATATACAATATTACATTAATATTAGAGGTAAGAATAATCTTTCCCCTCCAACAGTAAATTTTAAGGATGACGATGTTGGTTAGTTAGAACTTTGGATCGCCTAGCAGGTTCTGGCCATGAAGAGCAACTAAACCGATTTTTGTTTCTAACTAGTCGATTTGCACATGGCTTAATTGTTCTAATCAATGATTTAATACATTATAAATTACAAAACATATTTGATATCAAATAAATGGAAAGATAATAGAATATTAAAGATGGCAACATATTTGATAAAGTTGGAATGTCAAATCAACAAAAACTTGGGTTAACCAAAGACTTTATATAAAGACGGACGACTCCCCCAAAACATCTTGATTGCTCCCTGGTGACTCGCTGCAGTACATGTCAAATACAATTTTCCCCAAACATGGTTTCTGTCATTTTAGGTAGTTCTTATCACCCTTATGTGTGTTTGTTACGTGCCACGACATGGTCGTTTCTTGTCTTCTGTCTTTTTTTTCTCCCTCTGTCCTAAATCCAGGGCACAATCATGGCGATGCCATACACCTGGGTGAGTGGATGAGGCCAGTCATTGGCTCATTCGGAGTACAGCTGGTGGCCGACGCCCAGGAGCCTGTTAAGAAGGACTCGGCAGAGGCGAACAAAAGAGGCTTGAGAGGAGACTCCAGAGTTCCAACCCCAAGAACTAAAATGTGATTTTAGTTGATTGTGTTACGGAGTTGCAACGAGAAAGTGGCCCGTGCAACCGAGTGCACTCTGTGTGTGTGTTTGTGTTTAGTGTGTTAACCCCTTTTTCTTTTAGACAAAGTTGCAGAAGGAAAGTGGCCTCTGCAACTGAGGCTGTGTTACGAGGCTGCTGAAGGAAAGTGTCCCGTGCAGCCGAGTGCACTCGTGTTTGTTTGTTACAATGCTGCAGAGGGAAAGTGGCCCGTGCAGCTGAGTACACTTGTGTTAGAGGTAAGTGGTGGGAGGATCGGTAGACTAGAGAAGTCGGGGGTACCCTGTACATTTCCATCACGCAGTACTTCCCTGTTAGAAACACCAGCTAGAAGACTGCTGCCACCCATGTGAAGTTTTGTCAGTTAGAAAGCTAGGCTTGATAGGTGTAGACCTAAGCCTAGCCTGTTTTGTGTTCAGTTAACTTTCTTTTGGCAGAGTCTACCCGTCCCATCCTCCCCCACTTCATGTTTTGTGGTGTCTGTTTATGTATGTCAAATAAATTATTCAACAACCCTGTGACTCTGTGACCATCTTGTACATGTTGTTGCCAGCGCTTTCCTGACGCCACCGGAAAGTGGACGTAACAGTGTTCAAGTGTGATAACTTTGGTTTTAATTTGTTATTTGTTGCTATAAACAGTGGGCGTGATGTCATGATTGACAACTGTTAGTGTGCTTGCAATAGGTTCTGGCGAGTGTATGGGCGGAACCTCAATATGCGGATCACTACTGCGAAGACTCTGGTTCTAAATGACATCACAAGCGCAAGATGACAGCGCCTGAATGTGGTAAATTTCGGCTTTATTTTTGTACAGTGGGAGGAAGTGGAGACGTGTCATCCTTTTATATACAGTCTGTGGGATTAACCAAGACTTGGTCAAAGACTTCCCACCCACAGTCAGTTCAAAGTCCGATGCCAAACTTTATTTTAATAATGGAGACTTAGTCAGTAGTCATTAGTCTTTCTGGTTAATTTGTTCAGCTGTCCAGCAATAGAAAAATGTTTAAAAAAAACTATCTTCCATAAAGACTGAAATAATCAAAGGTGTCCTTGTTGTGTAGCTCTGCATCTCCTGTTTAAACTGGAAGAAAACATTGCAGGGAATCACTACATCACGACATACAGTACAGCTACATGTTAACTGGTACAAGGGAACCGATGAGCTATAACCAGGGTAAAAATAGACACTGGCAGCCTCCATCAGAAATACGGCCAACACAAGAGTCTCCAGGGATTAGGCATCATGGGGCATAGGGTGGAGGAAAGGAGGACAGGAATAGAAGAGGCCAAGGACCAATGGAGAAAATGGGGCACTGGGAGAACATCTATCTGCCAGGGATGAGCAATTGGGGTAATGGAGAAAAGAGGAAAATAATAAACTGGGACATGTGTGGACTTGGTAGTAAGGGGTTTTTTTTGTAGAGGATAAATTTAGAGTGCAAAGCTCATGTGTGATTAGGGAATAATGCAGGCTAATTAATGGATTTGTTCAATCTGGTGTCACACCATTACACCAGAAGACAAATAAAAACAAAAAAACCATGCGATGCAACACAGGAATAACACATTGAAGTCACTAATAAGAAAGTCCTTTTTGCTGTAGGTAGTCTACGATATTTTAACTTTGAACTGCAAAGTAAAATTTAGGGTAGTTAAGGGCTGTGAAATCAGTCTAATATATAGTATGAAATATAGAGTATGAAACTTAAGTGTGCTATTAATACTCAACAGGGATGTTATATATATATACACACACACACACACACACACAGTTGTGTGACTCTACACCTGCCAGCCAGGGTTTGTAAATCTAACGTTCGAGGCCACCTGTCCTGCAGGTTTTGGCTCTTGCTGCACACCTAATTAAAATGAGGGCATAGGATTTTGATGACAGCCAAACTGGACATCATTGTGACTTCATGTCATAACAGGAAAAGCACAGGTAGATCGAATAACATTAACGATGGCCCCAGTCCACTGAATTTTCAGTAAACACTGGTCCACACGCACACTGGCAGGACTCTATAGCCCCTGAAAGAAATGCAGCCATCATTAATGGTATAAGTTACACCTGTGTTACGCTGTAAAAGAGAGGTTGCCACACAAATAACAAATAAACCTCTCCTCTCCTCAGAGATATTTTATTGTAGAATGTGAACTGTACAGTTTGACACTGACTAGTGACAATAGTCTTGAAAGTTTGCTCCTTCACTGTGAAAGTCACAGTAGTCATCTCAGATTCACAGCAATTGTAAAAAAGGAAAGCAGATTTCTCTCAAAATAAGCATGCACTTTACCCCTTAATAACTATGGGCTGAGTGTGTTCCAAACAGTTATGTTTGTTTAAGTTATGCATCTGTGTCCTTGTTGAAGACACATTACATACTATATCATTTTCTTATGTACATTTATTGTATGATTCAAACACATCATTTGTGAGTGTTTGCTTAATAGAAATTACACATGAACATTTTATTACTTGCCGCTAGGGGTATCTAGCCATGAGGCCCAGGTTTTTCAGATGTCTGTCTGTGAAGTTCCTGCTGCCAGCCCAGTAACACACAGCAGTGAAAAACTCAACAATGTGTTTTACTAGAAACAATATGCTGTTACTCTGTCAACTGTTTTAATTGAAACTACTTTATACAAACAATTTGTGACAACATGAAAGCCAGAGATATATTACTTCACACAAAGTGGTGATTTTGAGCACACAGAGATGTGTAACGGTCCCCTGCATGCACAGTCTCACTTGATCTTTCAAAGCTTTGTGTGCATAGATGAAAAAATGGAAACTCAGCATGCCACACACACACACACACACACACACACACACACACACACACACACACACACACACACACACACACACACACACACACACACACACACACACACCCACACCTTGCTGCAGCGGGATTATTTTGGGGGGAAAAGAGTCTCTTTTTTGGGGGTAATTTCTTTGCTTCGCTGTTGCTGTTAAATTAGAAATAGATCATTTGCATGAACATTATTCGAATTTGCACATTTCATAGTTTTACTGACCTGATTTGGAGCAGGCTTGCTCGTAATCTGAGGCGTATTGCTGCTGACTATATGGCACACAGTACGAGTGTTTATCTCTTCTAGCTCTGTGCAATTGTCAAGATGTGTCAGTCCCACCTGTCAGTCTCTTCCACACTCCTTTTTGACTGTCAACACATGTTCAAATTTAAGCAACTTTAAAGCATCCTTACTGAATATCAGATCAGTAATAAAGTATTTAGAGTTGCAACTCTTTCCCCATACTAGCTCTTCTCATGTATATGACATGTTAGTTATGACTAACGTGGAAATAAGCACCTGTTTGATTGGAAATGGGAAATAATGGCGAGCTTCAATCTTAGCTCTCATCATCTTACCAGGATCGATGTGTTTTTGTGACAGATGACCAATCTTTCCACAGAGTTGTGTGTAAATTCATTAATTGTTTGAGACATTCTTCGGTGGAATAAACAAACAAAAACAACCCTGCCCAGTTCTGCTGGCAGAGGCAGGGTCCGATAGCAAGTTTCAGAAATAGCTGCCAGGTTGGCAAACAGCTCCTGCCAGAATCTTAGCTGTATTTTAACGCTTTATAATTGGAGTGATAACGCTCCAGTGTAATTACACCCCATATTTCAATAATAAAACTGATACCAAGATTGGTTAAACATATTCAATTGTCCAAGTTTATTGTGCACCTGTCACAATATTTCCACCCTCTTCTTTTTATTAGCTCTGTGTTGCTCTTTTGTCTTCTGTCTTGTGGGTTACACTGTTGTTGTTGACAGGCTATCACCAGACTATTTTACTCCACACTTTCAGTTGTTATTTCCGGCAGAGTAAATCAATGCAACAACAGCACTTTCATTTGCCTAGGTAAAACCTCCCTAACAGTGGCAATCACACCACACTAAGTGATTGACAGTGATCCAAATCTGGTAGCCCGGGGCAACTGTGAAACCTACTGTTGTGGAGGTAACTACTGAAACATGTAATTCAAACCAAATGGTTTTGCGCGACACAAGTTAACTTTAACACATTAACTGTGTTATATCTGCGCTGTGTTTCTAATCAAACGCCCTATTAGTCTGTGTGATGTTGCTGCATGCAAGGAACATTACAAATGTGTTTTATTCAAAGTTCATTACAGAAAGGCAACAGCAGAGCTCGTGCAGTAATGTATTATGGCTTCATCGTGGACTTATTATTTGTTTACAAATCTAATAGAAATTTAATTGTAACTCAGCCTGAATCAAATGTTCACAGGAAACACTGCACATTACATATTGTCATGCACACTGAATATTTATGACTTGACAAGGAGGGTCAAATGAAAACAGGGTGACCATAAACTCAGTATTTTCATTAAAACCACATAAATCTACATCAGCTTAATAAATCTGTGATCTTTAAACTTTGTCGTCTGAACCCGGAGCACAAAACTCATCACCAGCTTTTTATAATGCATGACTGGCACTTCTCTCTCCAGCCAGCCAGAGTAAACAGGCGCGATGTCACAGAGCCACTCTGCAGCTCTCTTTCTGCATCTCCCTTTCTTATTCACACTCTCCACCCACTAAACCACTCGGAGCGATGACGGGATATTTTAGTTATGGGACAGACTCCGGTGCAGGAGGCAGAGTTAGCCGCCCTCTGGCAGCTGCAACAGGTGACTGAACTGATTAAAACTGAGAATGATAGCAGAATCTCATTTGTTCCTGACACTGCTAAACAAACACAGCCCCAAATCCCAACGCTATTAAACAAAAGTCAAGAATAAACACTGCACTCACTCTCCTCAGAGGACAATAGCTGGAAACTCACCTTCTTTAATTACAGGCTATTCATTTAATTTAATCCAAGTTGGTTATAATTGTATTTCAAGCACCTTCTTCTACCTGTAAGGAGTGACTGGACGATTTTACAGTAGCTGCCGCAACAAGAAGGGATGTTTTATTCATTATTCATTATTTTGAGGAAACTGAACAGTAAGGCTGCTTATTTACTGACTTCATTATTAAAGCCATGTGAGCGTTTCTTGTCTGTGCTGTAAACAGGTTTTTTGTATTCCTGACAAAGTAGACCTGCACTTGCTGCTCCCGCCAGTAACCAGGGGCGTCGCCAAATCAACCAGGAGTGAAATCACAGGTTTCTGACACTAGAAGGATGTTCTTACGTTCGTCTGCTAAAAGTAGAAAGTTTCTATTGAAAATCTGATTTTAAGAGCCTGATTTGCCAATCCTGGTTCAATATTTAACTTGCAAAAGTGCACTGAGGAAACTTGAAGCCTCCAGAGCACATACACTGAGAATGGACTTCACAGTGATGTAGGAGACATCTTGTGTCCTACAGGAAAACGTAAGAAATGAAATCTATTTGCATATTGATAGTCTGGTTTTAATGAGCTAGAAGAAGCAGATGCTTCTTTAAGGATTTTAATGTGAAACATTATTATTCCAAGCAGACTACTATATATGTTTTAATACATGAGGTTTTTAAGGGTTATCACTTTAAACTACTTGTTGGGTCGTGGTAGTTTTTGCTGAGACCTGAAAACTTTAACTAGACTGTCGTGATTATTTACTCAAATGTATCGCTGCATGCACCCATTCATGTGTTGGAGTGGACATTTCAGTGGCTGTTTGCAGGGACCCAGCTGTGTCCATTTCAGAGGCTCAGTCCAGAGGCAGGCGGGCCGGCCTGCCGTTGACACAGAGGTGTTTGGGTGAATCTGCACAGAGAGAAATATTTCATGCATGATTTGAAGTCAAGCTGCCGAACGAGCGTTGCGGCCTGCGCCCACAGTCCACGGCCAAGTGTGTCGTGCCGGACCTGCCCTGTTCTTACACACACGCACACACACACGTATACACTCTGGATCACCACTGGCAGTGAGCTCTGCATGCCGTCTTTGAGCACCAGCCATTTGGGTGTTTTGCTTTCTCTGCTGGAAGATCACAGACACTGAAGAAATGGCTTTGAGAGCAATCTAAAGTGCTTGAAGGAAATGTTTGGACAAGGAAAATAAATAAATAAGCAGGCAAAAGTTGCCTGTTGGTTCAATTTCTGCCATCTTTAGTCAGGGAGAAGCAAAGGGCTTTTGATGGGATATAAAAGACCTGTTGACATGGTGTTGGTGCAAAAGGCAGTAACATTTAAAGGCATAAAAACGGGGGCAAGCAAACAATCTCGTAAGAGAACAATCGAGCTTCCAGTGTGTTTGCTCATGTGTCTCGCCCTCAATCAGCATTCCTATTTCATCCATTAGGTCTCCAATCCCATTTTTAAATGAGCCAAGTCATCTCACCTTTTTCACTCTTGCTCCCTGTTCTGTTCTCTTCTGGCAGAAACAGAATAAATATACTTTACTTCATTTCCCGGGAATGAAAGATTTGTTTTGTTTTCCCCTTTTTGCCAAAAAACCCAAATCTCTATCTGCATACGTTCTGCCTCGCCCCATCCTCCCTGCGTCTCTGCCCACCTCTGCCTCTTTATCCTGCTCCGAGGGCTGACGTGTGTGTGTGTGTGTGTGTGTGTGAGTGTGATTGTGATTGTGAGTGTGATTGTGAGTGTGTATGAGTGTGTGTGTGTGTGTGTGTTTGAGTGTCTGAGTGTGTGTGTGTGTGTGTGTGTGTGTGTGTGTGTGTGTATGAGTGTGTGTGTGTGTGTGTGTGTGTGTGTGTGTGTGTGTTGTTCAGAGTGCAGGGAGGGAGCAGCTGGAGCATCTGCAGTCGTCTCCTCTGACAGCAGCACGGCATATGGCAGGGCCCTGTGAAGGATGGGTGCTGTCACCCGGCAAAGTGCTTACCCACCGACAAGAGAGGCGAGCCGCACTAACACCATGAGGAAGAGGAGGAAACAGCTGAACATCAGCACCCCACTCATTTATTCTCCCACCGCCGCCTCGCTCCGGGAGGGACGCGGTGGAGGAGCCTGAAGGAAAAGACCTCCGACCGGCTAGTGGTGGCCAAGACGCCAGCTTACATGCATTTCAGCAAATCGCATCAAAGATCGTCGAGGAAGACACTGGCTCATCTTCATGTTTACACATGCAGGCGCTGATCCTCTCATATGCGTCATTACACTTCATGTGTGACACGCCGAGCCTTCATGACTGGTTGCCATACTGTACATGCAGTACATGCAGCAGCTTTTTGCCTCGCCTGTTATGTGAAGGAGGACACTCACTGCAGAAACCTACGTTGAGGCTCTGGAGTTGAACATTTCCAGATTCTGTGTTATTTCATCTTAAAGACAATAAGAAGTACATTTCCCAAACTCTAACCCCGTGTCCCAGTGTGAACTGTACTGTACTCTTCCTGTAAAACTGATGACTCATCTTGATAATATTTATAAAATGTCATTCGACGTGGGGCGTAGCTAACCCCACCCATCATATACGGCCCGTCTGACAGTTGACACGTCCGCTTGTGGGATGTCACAGCAGGAAGTGTGTGTTTTTGGATTTCAGTTGGCAAAAACATTGTTTGCATTTCCAAAGAATGTTGTCAAGCTCTGTCTCACAATGACATAATTGAGTTTATTGAGTAATAAAAACCAAATTGTTCATTTTGGTTTCTAATAATCGGTTACATACAAGTCTACATTCATTGCACATTTCTTTTCATACTACAATCTTCCTTGTGGCTTTTGTAAATCTGTGTTTACACCTCATTTTCAGAGAATTTTCCCCTCAAGACTGACGAGCGTGACCTAATGGCTAGCAGAATATATAATCAGCCTCTGCTAACATGTAACAGACACTCGCAAACAGCAAACTCCCGCATGCTCGTCTGCTCGACAAATACAGCACGTCATCGTTCACTTTAATTTATAAGTAAATCAGAAAGCAGCCAAATGTGCAGTAGCTCTCAATTTCACAAGTGTTGAATGGCAGGACAATAAAATCAATGCAATTTTAAATAAAAGGCCAACATCAGTCTATATTGGCAAATCAATACATCAGTATAAAAAAAGCAGCTCTGGGATCTCTTGGATGGACAGGTAGGCAATCGATGTCCACAAAGAAAGGGAATACATTCCCAAAACGCACACTGCTTCGTTATTGTGCCTTTTTATTTATTATGGTGGCAACACAACTAAGAACAAGACCAACGCGTATCAACTGCAGGCCAGTCTTTCTCTGAGTCTAATAGTCTCACGCTCACACTCTGGGGAATTTGTTCGTCTCTGGTTGAGATGAAGACTGATAAAGTGTAGCCTATCACTGGCAAAAGCAGGCTCATGTTTGAACCAGTATGTTGGTAGAAGCAGAGAATATCAGCGTTTCTTCGACACGTTGGCCTGAAGCCACAGCAGACGGGGGGAAATACAGCAGATGTGTCCGACTCTCCCCCTGGCTGACTAAAGGTGGACCACTGTGTTCCTCCACTTTTGTTTCCCCGTAAACTTCTCCCTTCTCCTTTAGTCAGTCAAAACAGACTTCCAGAGCAGTAACCCTTACAGTGTCAGTCAGCACGGCTCTGCCTGCAGGCACATCACGACAGCACAAAGCTGTGGAGGAACCGGAGCCACCGGACCCCACGTGTGTCTGCAACTACTCTCCAAACCTTCACAGCATCTGCAGGGTCTATAGCATGAACAGCCAGATAGCAGTGGTCTGACCTTAAGAGCAAGAAGTTACCTGCAGCGCTGATGGGGAAAGAGAGAGGAGAGGGGAAGAGAGAGGGGAGGGGAAGAGAGGAGAGGTAAAGAGAGAGGAGAGGGGAAGAGAGAGGGGAGAGGGAAAGAGAG
>JAVQJD010056418.1:0-10335 GCA_036023655.1 Nannoperca australis
TTAAAGTTAAGACTAGTTTAAAGTCATCTTCATTGAAAAGTACAGTGCTTTTCCTTCAAAAATAAGGACATTTCAATGTGACCCCAAACTTTTGAACGGTAGTGTATATATATATATACATATATATATATATATACATATATATATATATATATATATGCAAGACACTCAGGCACACAAGTCAGATGCACATATGCTAACACGCAGCCGCGCAGGCATGCCGCTGTCTCACTGCTTCTCTCGAGTTTCTCTCAATCCTCCCACCTCCTGCCACGCTCCGTGCCCTCCCTCCCGCGCCCAGATTGACAGCTCGGGCGGAAGTGGATGAGCGGAGGGGAGTGAGGAAGGCCCTGAATAAATGAACAGACAAATAAGTGAGCTCAGGACAGGTAATGGTACCCGGAGAAAAGCAGGCCTGGAATGGAACGGTAAAGCCACAGTGATGTAAAGAGCGGTCAATAATTGAGTGAGCCGTTCATTATTGATACCAGCTCTTTGTAAATTCTATAATAATCTTGGGGGGGGGTAGACAAACCAGAGCCAAGTTTGGGGCCAGGCAGCAGGCACAGTGTTTGGCCATTCAGGGGAGTGGTGTGTGTAGAGGTAGGATACTCGGAGAGGAGAAACGGTGGTGGTCAAAGGCCCCCCCCTCCTCCTCCCTCCTCCAGGATGTGCAGCTGACCTCCGACTCGGTGCAAACACAATTTACTGTATCAGGATCGTGCAGTGGTGGCAGCTATGATTGATGCTTGCTTAAAAAGAATACAAGGAAAAGGGAGCACTGCAGGGGAAGGATGTCATATTTCCTCCCACTTTATTTCGGCAGACGGACGCAGGCTCTCACCGAAGGAAGTGTGTAAATTGTGACTTGCATTAACTGCTGTGAGCAAAATATTCATCTTAGTCATAATGAGACGTCAGATGCATCCCCCTTTTTCACCAGTCGTGCACAAGGAGTTCTTTTTGTTGCGTCACTCTGAGGAGTCCCTACCAGCTCCAGGCTTTGCTCTATAGATGATCAGTGGGAAGAAAGTGAAAAGGCCCATTTCTGATCAATAAAGTATCACAAAACAATGATTCTCTCTGTACTTAAATTGGCATGCTTCAACAGTATAATTTAACCTCCCATAAACATTTCCTTATGATTCCTTAGCCTACACGGCTTATAGAACAGTTGATTTCAGCCACGTGATTTGTTGGTGGTCTTTTCCTCTTTTGGACCATAATAATAAGCATGATAATAAAATCAAACTGATTACACCAAGGGGAGGCTTCTCCACCGCGGCCTGAACATTTATATATATATTTTTGTTGATAGTCGCACACGTTTTGAATTGACGTACATTTTCATTTTTTTAAACTTTGTTCCCTTGTGATTTTCTTTTTTAGAAAACAGGGTGGGTTGTTACCTTTGCTCAAATCTGCAGGTCCATCCCAACTGGTAGCTCAGTTTTCATATCAGTTTAGAGTTTTTGTGATTTTTTTCTGTCTCGTATTGAAGAGCTACCACAGTGGGTGCTGCCTTGGACCTGTGATATCTCTGTGTGTGTGTGCTTGAGTGTTTACAATCCTTTGGTATCTCCCGTGTTTTCACATTGCTGCCTTTGATAGCACAATGTCTTGGGCGGTAGGGGAATGGGCTTTACAGCTGCCGGTTTCATGTCTTCTTTTATGTGCGTTTGAAAAATTGTAGAGGAAGATATCTGAGAGGCCTTTTTGAGCGCACATCGTTTGAATGTAAACCTTGGGTGGAACATGATGCATGGCACTACACTTGAGCCATTTAGCTGTGCGGTAATCCAGGGTGATTTACAACAAGTTAGAGATTCAGTGTCCTGTTAAAGGACAAATCATTTTTGAAGATGCCGCACATCTCAAGTGCCAGTTATGGGATGCTCCCCTGAACAGAGATTGTCCAATGATATCTTAGCAACTGTAGCTAGGCACCACAGACCTGTCGAGCTTTGGATTTCTCCGTATGCATGGGGCTGTAGTAGCAAATCTTTGTAGATAAAAAGTTTGGATGGAGGTGTCTTTAAAAAAATGTAATAAAAGAAGTATACTCTTTCCAAAAGGAATGGATTACAGCGTGTTAGTCGGCTCTAACATATGCTTCAAACGTTAGCATGTCCGGCTAACTAACTAATTAACTTCACATTACTTCCAAGGCTAACAGTTCACATATCATTAAACTACATACATTATTTGGTTGTTTGTGGGGTTTGAAGGTTATAGGTTAAACAAACGGTCTGGTTCACAGCTAGCACATCCACTGTGTAGTATATCCCCAACTGTTTGATAGCATCTAGCATCGGCTACTAGAGTTTAGGGGGTAACGTTAGCTACTCCGTCCTGCTCCTATTGGGTTTGTGGTTTACCCTCCAGCAGCCCCAGCCTGACACATTTGTTAGTTTTCATCCGAAAAGCCTTTTCTCTTGTACGGTTTGAAAAAAAAGGATTATATGAGAATGAAATAAGTTGATTTTCCTAATCATACTTGTAATACTAGGACTGATTAACTCTACAAGAACAATACTGTTTCTTATGTTCTTTACATGGACATTAGACTCAGCCTGTTAGCCTGTATGTCGCTGCGTCTCATTAGAAAATAATATATATATATACACAAACACACATATATTTTAAATTCTTTATTTTGGGACAGCAGTATATATAACAAAGAATATATCAGGACAAAAGCAGATTTATTTCCTCTGCCGTCCATTTTTTTTTTTGCTGTACTTTTAATTGCTCTTGTGTGCACACTTTACCTCTCCCAAAATCTACAAAGTTCTGAAATGTTTAAATTTTAATAAAATATTTTAATTAGGTGGCGTGTTTGACTCAACTTAGCCCGGCCACATCTTGCTCGAGGCTTGCAAGCAGCTCAGAGTAGCAGCTATCCGTATCTCTAGTGCTAGACTTTGCACTTTTCAGCTTTGCAGGATAGTCTTTTTCCAGGGGCTAAGTTAATTTTCACCAATCGCAGCTCATCCTGTATTTCAATTACTTTTCTTTTACACTGGAATTTTCTGTATCAGTATGCAATAGAGGTTTAGCAGCTAACAAGCCGGAGTAACTCACTGAAGGGAAGCAAAAATGATGAATTAACAATATGATTAAAAGACTTTAAGATGCCCTGATCTCCCTTTTGTGCATTTCTCTTCCTGACCTTTCTTGATTTCTATCTCTCTTGCTTTCACTCCGTTTCAAAAGCTCACACTTGTATCCACATCTTGTGTCTGTGTTCTTGTCTCTCGCTCACGCACGTGTCCACAGGGGAGCGCCAGGAGTGGATGGAAACTCTTCAGACGGCCACGCGCCCCCCCGCCTGCAGCTCCCAGAAGCGCTCCGAAAGCCTCCCCCGCCCCTCCTCCACAAACAGGCGAGGCTTGCTTGAGCTCCGCGGTTACAAAGGCAGAGTGCTGGTGTCCCTGGCGGGGAGTAAAGTCAGGCTCTGCAAAACAGAACAGGTACATCCAACACCGCCGGGGACTTCCTCTCTACACAATGACTGCTTCCTGTTTTGAAAACGGAAGATAATATTCACAGCCTGTTTGAAGCGGATGAGGTAGAGATGGAGATGTTCGTGAATGTGTAACGCAAAAAGCAAATATATACGCGTGAAAGACGTCAGGGTTTAAACACGCTTACTTATAGGGCCTTGTATTAGTTTCAAAGATAAATTCTAGTTGTCACTTCACCAAAGGGTCCAAAAAGTCCTTTAAGTAGCCTGGAATGTATTCTTTCTGACTAATACACCCTTTGTGATAACTTACATCAGCTCTCTACTGCAGAATACAGAAGAGATACGTTTTCTCTTAGTCACAGTTTCTCTTGGGTCTTTCTTATTTGATCCGAGTCCAATTAAGCCCTGATAGTCACTGCTCACGTACAGGGACTCTGTTCTCTGCCTACTCCTGTTCCGGCAGAAAGATATCCTATCTGAGATGGAGAGATACCTCATACGCAGTGATACTATTTCTTAAAGTGCCTCACACGTATTTGTGTGCATATTTGATAATGCTGCACGCATTCGTCTCATTTCCATCCCTCCTTGGCTCTCATTTCGTCTCGCTCGCTCTTTTAGTTTTGTTGTTTGCCTTTCATTATTTTCTTCATTAGCGTGAACAAACATCTTTGTTAGAATTCTCTTTTGGGTATCACTCCATGTCAGCACATTTCCACTTCCTTGATCTGAGACAGCAGAAGAAACGGAGGGAAAGAGAGAATCCGGGGGAGAGAGAGCAAATTAATTGTATTATTTCAGCTTACAAGCTAAATCCCTGGCATAAATGCACCAGCAGCGGCAGCAGTGCATTTTGCGGAGGGGGGTGGGGGTGGTGGGAGGGACAGCAAATGAAAGGGAAGAGAATAAGAGGCAAAAACAAAGGGATGGAGGGAGCGTTTCGGTGCAGAGGTCGCATGAGTGAGAAACGAGCGTTGGTGGTTTGTAAGAAAAAGGAGAGAGTGATGGAGAGCGAGCGCGCAGAGAGGGAAGTAGACCGTCGCCCCGTTCAAGTTCAGTGGAGTGGAGTATTTAATCTTACATGATGAACGAGCTATTGGAAACATCATCCTCCCAGCTCCTCCTTCACCACCCCTAACCCATTTCTCACGGGCCGTAAGCCCCGTGATGAAGCTGTGTTTAAGGTCGTTTAAACACCAAGGAAAAGAAAGTCAAACAGTGCTCAAAGTGTGTCTCTCACACACACACACACACACACACACACGCAGGTTTACTCCGTCGTAGGCTGGCGTAGGCAGATCGGTGCAACCAGAGTAACTTGTTTCACGTCGTACCTCGTTCATCATCGAGTGTTCTGCGGTTTGTCTACACTCCCGGTAGCTGAATTGATTGATTGTTGGATAGCTTCCTACTAGCTTGTTCAAAACCAGTTGTGCCAGTGAAATCTTGGTTGAAACAAACAAACAAACAAAAAAAATGCTTGCCAGATCCTACTTAGCTAAAGTTACACACATACAGTAGAGCCTTCTCTGGTGGGGAAAGGTACTCTCAATATACAATAACAGTGAGACTGAAGATTTAATTAATCTCTGCTTTAATTAAATCTCTTTCTCATTTGCCCTTCCCAAGATCTTCTTTGTAACAATTAATATCATCCCAAGGCTGCAAGGCCATTTTGTTGAATTTGTGACAAGACTGAGTCTCGTTTTCACCAAGGCCCTCCTCTTGTAATGAGTTTTGTTTCCTTTCACATACCTGATGCAGCTAACAGATAATCGGCTAATTTAAAATACTCTTGCATATAATAATGCAGGAGTAAATAGCACTCCCCACATACAGTGACATATACTTGTATGTAACAAGTCGTAAGCACGACGCCAACATATTAAAGTTGATATTGTGAATGCATGAGCAAGCAGTTGCCTATTTACACATCCATAAGATACGGAGAAACATTAGCATTAGCATGTGTTTGTGTTCACCAGATGAATGGAAGTGCACTATTCACTTTTCTTTAGGTCTGTTTTGGTCTCCAAGCTTAAACATGTGGCTCTTTTGGCTTCTAAAAGCTCTGTTCATTAGCTGGTCGCTAACTTTGCCGTTTGGCGCCAGGCACATAATGACCAGGGAGTTTATTGGAGTTTATGCTCAATTGACTCATTTGGGATCAACCTCAAGACCTTCTTTTATCTAACCAAACCTACTCGTACCAACTCGGCCAAACTCCCACTGAAGCAACCGGCGGACTCGTCTTGTCTTTATAGCGTGTTCCACATGCACAGTACAGTTTTATCAAATATTTTCCACCAAATGACTGACAGACCAACTCTGTGACTTTTACTGGCTGGCTTACTTCAATAGGTGACTTTTAAGAAATATTTTCAGAATATATATTTGTGTTTTTACCTAAAAGTTTGAACTGAACTTGCTTTTTGTTTGGGTCTATGGTAAGTGCATTCATCACTTGCGTCTTTGTTTCTCTCCTTTGCCTCCATATATTCAACTGAATTATTTGCCTTTTTCTGCGTCTCTTTTTGATCCTCTTTGATCGTCCACAGCTCCTCGCTGTCCTTGGCCTCGGCGTCTCTTTCTCTGATATTTAAAATAATCAAAAGTCTTTTGTCCTCATTGAGTGTGTGTGCTCTTTTAAAACCACCCACCCAGCTCTGCGAGACGGTCTTTGCCTGCGTGCTTTTAGAGTATCTTAAGCAGTTGAGTGGACATGGAAAGGGAGATAGAAGTAGAGGCTGCCTTTACTTGTCTGGCTTCTTTTTTAGAGCAGCTCGGCACTGTGGTAGCGACTGACTCACACAATGAGAGGTTGGAAAGCTTTGAAAGAAATTATAATTGGATGCATGGCTTGAATATTCAGAGTGGTCCTTTGCTCAGCACTTACCAGGTTAAGGTTATTCATTTTAGGTCTGGGAGAAATCCATTTTCTCTCACACTTAGTGGAGATTTTAGTGTGTTTTCTTGATTTGAGTTGATTCTTTTTTACTCTTTTGAGTTGATGAAAAATGCTTTATGTAATACGGTATGTGGACACGAAGCGCATGAGATCACGAAATTGTACGAAACATTGCCTTTGGGCCTTTTCCCCTTTCCTCCCCATACGCGCCATTATTGCCACCTACCCCATGGCTGTTGTAATTGGGCGAGTTATTTTTACCTGTAATGCCTTTCCTTCCTCTCCCCATCCCTCCTTTCCTCCATCCTCGGTGAATTAATTGGAGAGGGCAGGAGGCCACGGCACATATTGGGTAGGTAACGAGTGGCGAGGGCTGGCCGGCCGCTAACACCCAGCGCTCTAATTGGCTGCCGGAGAGTGATGAGGGTCATTAGGTATAGGTGACTGCTTTGCCCTCTCAGCACAGACATGCACGCATGCATTTAGACAGGCAGGGCCGCTCATGCATGCATGTGCACGTACAGTACAGACGCTTTCCTCCTCCATGTATCCGTCCAGTGTGAAGAAGGACATGTAAACCCATTTGTCGTCCTCCTGTGTTTTGATTTACTGTCGTGTGGCGTATTTAAATTCCTGAATGCGCGCCGAGAATGAGCTTTGAATTAGCTCGGTTTTAAACTCTGTCGTGCACCGCACTCTCATTATCATGTCAGGTATCTTCAAACGTCGGAACATACTGAATTTAAAAGAGCAATGACTGTACGTTGTTATAATTGATAGGATGGAGAGGGATGTTTCTTCTGCTTCTGAGCCCTCACATCAAAACCTTTTTAGCTCAATTAGGACCTGGGCACACAGTGAATTCAAGCTCACGCTCTCCTGCTCCTCTTTTCTTGATCTTTCTCGGTCTCTCTCTCGTGTCATTCTCTCTTCATTTCTCAGAATGCTCCATAGGATCTGGGTTTTCCACACTAGTCTGCCGATATGTTTCTATTCCACTCGCTAGGCCTCCATCGTTGTGCAAAACTGTTCGGAAAAAGAGAATAACTGCTGGAGATTTTCACCACCGTCTTCTAAATTAGCTTGAAGTAGTCTAATTGGGGCTAATGATGGTCAAATGAAGATTTTGACAACATTAGCCCCAACTGAACCAACCCACGCAAGCCTGAAAGATCAAGTTGGAAATCCTGCAGCATGCAAATATTTAAGTGACTTCCTCCTTGGGTTGCAATCTGCAAAATTTGGCTGCACTGAAAAGTTTGTAGCTAATTAGCTGAAGAATTCAGCAAGAGACATAGCAGCGCTCTCCACCACATGCTTAAACACACACACACACACACACACACACACACACACACACACACACACACACACACAGACACACACACACGTGCGTCTTTGTGCTGCTACTAGGCCATGTATTCCCAAAAAGCGCCCAATCAACAAAGATGGTGTCGATTCATTTGCTCCTCTTTGTTTGGCGTAATTAGTGTAAATTGTTTTTTTTGCTGCTGAAGAACAGTTAGCACAGAAAACACACATGCTTTATATCTGGCACAGCATGGCAGCGTTTAGCGCTCCTCGCTAAGGCAGTGTTTTGCAATTTGCTGTTGAGGAATATTGGCACAGGTCCTGTTTTTGTTCTGTTTTGGCTCTTTCTACACAAACGCAGACTCACTTTCTTTTTGTCAACTGCTCGGCTGACCCCTCACCCATCTCACCCACTCTCGGTAAGGATTACCAAGACCGGGCTTCGCTTATACTTCCTCCCTCCTTCCCCTTCCTTTTGTGTTCTCGCTGTCTTTCTCTCCCCCATCTTTTGACTCACGTTTGTGTGGTAAATGTGTATTTCTCTGTATTGTAACGCTGGGCCCTGTGTGTGTATTATTTTCTTTCTTTCTCTATTTTGATGTTGTGCCTATGTGTGTGGGTGTAGATTGTGTGTAGATGTAGATTTTTTTGGTCAGTTTTTCTGTCTCAGCTCAGAGCTCAAGGCTATAGAAAATGGTCTAAACTGCTGTGAGTGTTGAGGGTGAAGTGGGGAAGGGAGGGGCGGGGTATGACGCAGAGTTATAGTGGAGCTTATGAAAACGGTGTCTCTGCATCTAACCCCTATTTCTGAAATGGGCCTCAGAATACATCCAGGCTGAAAGCTTGGGTTGTTTGGATTCCCCAGATGCACCTTTCCTTTTGCAAGGGTTTGGCTGTTTCATGCAGGTGAACACACTCTTTCTGTCTCTCTAACACACACACACACACACACAGACCCACGTCTTGCACAGACTTGGTTTGTGCGTCATTGGTGGGAAGGAGAAATAGGTGGTAACTGTTATTGGTCTGTCACAAACTATTTTCAGCGGGCTGCTCTCACATGTCCAGTACCATTTCCTAGAAAAATAAAACAGTCCACAGGAAGCAGGGCAGCGAGACACTGAGAAACGTCCCTGTAGTGACAAAACATCTGTATAAAAATAGTAACTAATTACTAATTAGTAATTAGCTTAGTTTAGCATAGGGAAAACGGTGTTCTTACAAATTCTTGAAAGTTTGGAAAATGCTTAATTTTAACCGTTATACTTTCAAGGTTTGGAATATGCTTGAACACAAATGGATGTTTTAACATAATCGGGTGTTCATTATCTACACAATCATTCATGTAAACCAAAAATGTCGTCACGTGTGTTTTCTCCTGGTATCTCTAGTCACAACCTAGATGTTATGACGAGTGCTTCGCAAGACTGGAAATCTTAGGTATAGGAGCATACCTTGAAAGTGCTTGGATTCTACTCCAAAGTTCAGAATTCGGCTGTCGACACTGCAGATTAACACGTTTATCCCATTCACAGACATATATATAGACACATATTTGGTTTGTAGTTTTTGTATTGTTGTGTGCTAATTTTGCTAGGCTAGGCTAATTGCCTCCAGTCTCTGACAAGCCTGTTTTCTAGTAAACAGTTTCTTTAAGTCCCGTGGTAATGAGAGAAAAACAAATGCTACAGATCTCCATCTCTCTGTTTTTGCAGGACTATAAAGCGGGCCTGGCTATAGCTGAAGTGGAACTGACTGCTGCCAATATTAGAGACGTGGACCGCAGGGGCTTTGACATCAACACGCCCTTCAAGAACTTCTGGTACGTCTGGACTCAGATGTGTGCGCTATATATATATATATATATATATAATATATATATATATATATATATCGGAGTGTGTCTTTTCTTGCCCCTCTTCTCCCACAACAAAGAGCTTTTCATGCTGCAGCATGTTTGAGAAAAGTGCGCTCTCTCCGTTTGATCTCACAGCTCTCACCTGAACAGATACTCTGTTTCTTTTATCAACTTAAAGACGAATATGAAGCAAATGAAATCTCTCCTTGACTACGGGCCCCTCAGATGCATTCAGCAGGTTGACACAGGAATACACCTCCGCATTTGTTTTCAAATCTTACCGGAGGACGTCGAAGGCTTCATTCATATTCCTCCCTTAAACAAATCTCACTGCGTTATCACCTCTTTTTAACCATATAGTTGAGGAAATGCCCTTCACGTATGCTAAGCCTCTTGCTAGACTGTGTTTTAATCTCAATAATCAAATCTCATAAAGTATCCATATTCGCAGCTAAATGGCGAGGGCAAGCGTTTTGTTTAATCCGCACTTATACATGTAAGGTCTTAAGAGTTTAAGAGTCTCATAGTGTGATAAGAGTTTTGGGTACTTGTGGTGAGAGAATTTTCAAATAGTCCTATCAGATTGGCCTTTTTTAATGTTTTTTTTCCTCCTTACCTGGAGAGGTGGAGGATTTAATTCAAACCCGAATCTTTTCAAGGCTTTAAAATAACTATATATATATATATACACTACCGTTCAAAAGTTTGGGGTCACATTGAAATGTCCTTATTTTTGAAGGAAAAGCACTGTACTTTTCAATGAAGATGACTTTAAACTAGTCTTAACTT
>JAVQJD010056433.1:0-10212 GCA_036023655.1 Nannoperca australis
AGTTTTAGTGATGATGTGTTATCTACCTGTGTGTGTGTGTGTGTGTGTGTGTGTGTGTGTGTGTGTGTGTGTGTGTGTGTGTGTGTGTGTGTGTGTGTGTGTGTGTGTGTGTGCACTACCGTCTCCATCTGAGCACTGAATTACTGAATGAATTTGTGCAGCAGAAGTAGTAGTTTCTGGAGAGTGTAGGTGGGTGTTTGAATGAAAGATGAGTCCATCCCTGTTTAAATGTCCTTGAGCGAGATAATGAATGCATACCAGTTTACAGGATAGTCTCTCTCTCTCTCTCTCTCTCTCTCTCTCTCTCTCTCTCTCTCACACACACACACACACACACACAGAGAATCCATCTCTGCCTCTTCAGTGACCTTGTCTTCAGCATCTGCAAACACAATATGACTGAAATGTGCTGTGGAGGAGGAGTGTGACCATGAAAGCTCCTGTTTCCTGTCTGATTTTCATTCCTCATTTTAGCGTATTAGCATTTATGCACAATTACTTTGTTGTTGTATCAGCGTTTATCTGTATCTTATCAGTCTTAATTCCTTCCATAATCTTACGGTTCCTGGTCCCCCCAACACAGTAGCCATAATGCTGTTTGGTAATGCTGGTTTTATGGGTCAGTAATTCCTTACTAACTATAAGGAAAAAGCAAAGAGAAATGTATTTTATGATTATTACTTTGTTGAAAAATGTCTCCATATATGTTGAATTGTATGCTTCCTGTAAACAAATTTGACAATTGGAAATGTACCAGATGAACCTTTTTTTATTAGTATATGCCAAGGTTCATAACATAATGAGCAAAGGAATAAAAACTAACTTTTTAACTTTTGGTATGGATAGTTTTATTGTGTTAAGTCAGTGAAAAGAAAAGAAACTTTGCATACAACCTGAAAGTTTGATAAACCCAATTTATAAATCCTTTGTAAACTGCACTAAAGAAAAGCTCTAAAAAGTCAGATTTTGAGTAAAAAACTAATGCAAAAGGTGCAGAATAAGACACATTTCTCAAGCTACTTAGTCCAACTTACAGTGAAGTGTAGGATTAAGTTCTCAGGCAATCACATGATTAATCACATGTATCTTCAAAGCAGGAATAACCAGTCAGACATCCAAGACCCCAACAGGTCACTCTTAATTAACTTAATAGACCCCTGGAGTGGAGTCACCTCTGTAGAGCATTTTGAAGTCAAAAGAAATTTGATAAATAGCGTTTAGTCTTTAGTAGTTTGTAGGTAAGTCCAAAATGTCCACAGTTTGATAAAAATGGCTTTTGTTGTCTTTCTAGTGAAATGGTGGGAGGTGAGAGGGATGTGGTTGAGTGACTCAGTGGGCAGCAAAGGGGGCATGAGGACATGGCATCAGAAACACACACACACACACATTTATTCCCCACGTCTCTCTCTTTCTGCAGAAACAGTGACCTCAGGACGAAGGAATTAAATCTTATCGCTGCAAAAACTCATGCTGGAATTCCTCGCCGGTGAATGAAAAACGTCAGACCCTGTTTGTGTGACTGTGTCTGTGTATAGTCTGTCAGTGTGTGTGTGTGTGTGTGTGTGTGTGTGTGTGTGTGTGTGTGTGTACATTCATGCAGGATGTGTGGCCATTTCGGCGGGGTGGACTCCTTCATGTGAACATCTAATGAAATCTTGTCTTTGTCTCTCTCTCCTTTCTCTGCTCTCCTCCTTCTGACATCCATTTGTCCTTCCCAGCACGCAACACTCACAAATCATCCTTTCTTTTTTTCTTTTTTTTGCAGTATCATCCCTCTCTAAGGCCCACTCAATGAGTGTCTAAGTATTTACTGGAAGCACCTAGCCAACAATCTAAACTCTTTTCTGATGATGTTGTTGTGTCTCTTATTAATGCACTCAATGCTTATTGCAACAGTCGCCAAAGTGTATATAAATATAAAAGAAATGTTCAGAAAGAGCAATGGGGTGGTGACAGAAAAATAAAATGTAAAAGATAAAATGTACTGTATGAATTAATGCATTTATATGTCAGTAAAGTGTATCATGGAAGACCTAATAAATAGTTTATTTAGCAGGGTTATAATATGTATGTATATCAGCTGATGTAAACATTAGGATTTAACAATTTACATATTTATTTTACAAAGTTTAGTAGTTGCACGTCAAAGGCATCTGAAAAAATGTAACTTCATTACGTGCTCACAATGAAGGTAAATGTAAGGTCATCACAGAAACGACTCTCCAGCTCTTCATGTTTGTCATTCAGGTTGTTTCCTGGTGAGGCATCGATCACGCTAAGTGTTTGAACATCAATCTTTGCTTATTTTTGGGACTGCGTGGCTTTTCTCCCATGACTCACTCTGCTCCGTGACGTGCTCTTCTAAGGAAAATTTGATTTTGGAAAAAGACTGTAGACGACCAAGTCATTAAGCTCCATTGTTTCCACAAGTTCCAAAACAGCACTTCACATTATGTCGATGTTTATCAGTGTCGCTTCACTGGTTTCATTTTTTTTTATAACAGTGAAGGCACTCATTGCTAAGTATTTGTTGGTTTCCCAACTCATCTGCAACCCAACAAAACCTTCGCTGCAACACTTATCAGATTCATTCATTTTAACTGTTTCCATGGTTCAAAATGAAAAGATTTAATAGCTGAGAAAAATTTGACTTTACAACAGTTTCCAGCTGCAGCGAAATATGTTCAACTGTCCCGACAAAAATGGCCTTATTTATTGAAATGGAAGCAGATTTAAACGTTTGATCCATTTGGGTCGTGCACTGACGTAATAACTTGAAAAAGAACAATTCTTTGGATTTTGTTGACGCAACTCATCCATGAAAACAGCAGCTGCTTCATATTTCTCCTCCTTTTCGTCGCATACAAAAGACTAAATGGTTTGATAAGTTACTATGGGTATCATTGAACAGTATGAATTGTCACAATTGTAATTCATTGTCATGCCAACATGAATTCAAACACACAGTTTTCAAAAAAGCTCTTGCAGTCCTTATTAAGTTAATATGGCAATTGTTTTAGCAAACAGTTGCCTATTTACACATTCAGCAGAGCACTTTCATTCATGTTGACTTGGGTCTCAAATGTAAGTAAAGCTCACTCTCCCTTTAAGCTCTGCGTTGGCTCTGGCTCTTCAACTCCTCCTCCGATCTCTGGCTCTCTAGCAGATAAATGTTCCGCTTCTTTCAATAGCTAGTCTGTAACATTGTCTGCCTGCTGTTTGGTGCTGGGCAGGTATTGCACATTGGGTTTTTAGAGCTTTTTAGCTGAAAACATCTGCCTGCTGCTCACAGAGCAGTGAGAGTGAACTAAAATTGTAAAGTCGTGGGCCAGAAAACCCAAACAATGGGCTAAAATACAATAAAACACACTCTGTAGAGCTGAAGGTGAACTGCACAGTCGGGTGATAATTGTCTGTGGGTTCATTACATACAAGCGAGCACATGTGAAGAAATTGATTAGTGCAGCTTTAAGTCACTATTTATTTGATATATTTTGTTATTTAGACGCAACAACTACTTAAAAGTAACTGTAACAAATCATTACATGACGTACAGCAGTTGTCATGGCAACAACCCAACCCTTTTTGGATCTTGCTCTGTTGTCAGCATGTCTATTGTTAACCAGCTCCTTTCATATCAGAGTTTGAAGTTCCCTCTCTGTCCACCAGCCATCGCCCAGTAAGTTCACCAGCTGCCCTCTGATCCCAGTTCTCTCATCAGTAAACGTTACTTTCTCCAGTTCCGCCTGTGAGTGGCGCATTTGAGTCTACACCTTGTTAGATCAGAGCCAATGCAACTGCAAAATGTTTAACTCAAAGTCAGAGTGAAAGCAGAGACCTAAGCTCTTCTGCTGGTTTATAATGGAATGATGACACATAAACATGTTTTTTCTCATTTACATTTTAACAAAGACTGCAACACTTTAAGTTCAGTCTTTATGATAGCAATGCAACAAAAACAAAATCACCCTCATTACACAAAGTTACAACAGCAATAAAATCGCGATTGCAGTGACAGATGACTTTAAACGCAAACAAGTCTCAATCTCGAGACACATTTTGCTGTGGATGCACTTGCACATGTAGATCACTTTGAACTTGACACCGCCTATCACATTATTTCAACACTTATTTACCTCTGAGCGACAGTCAACAGTTTCATAGAGTGTAGTGTTGGATTGTTGGGCCATTTATTGATGGAATAAAGAGCCTCATAAATTCTGAGATTATCACCTTGGAAGTGTTTACTTCACACACTCGAGTGGGTGTGTGTGTGTGTTTACAGCTCTTGCCGTGAGGCCAAGTCACCTTTCTATCCAGATTTACTGCTCTCCTTCCCACCATCACTGAAAGACTGATGACAATGTTGATCAATGAGTAATTATGTGTGACAATTTGCTGAAAGAGTAAAAAGAAGGAAAGAAGTAGTTGAATAGGGGAAGAGTCCAAACACTCTCCTCCTCCTCCTCTCCTGGTGAAGCCTCGCTCTCTGTGTCCATGGAGGGATGGAGCAGTATGGAGGTGGGAACACTGGGATGCAGGACCAACGAATGGCTTGTTAAGAGGGCGGTGAGGTATTACTTTAAAGGTTTCTGCCTCCACCCCCGTCGGAAGTCAGCAGGACAGGCGGACGACGGCTTTTCCAGAGGATGGGAAATCTGGAGGCTGGAATTGCTGCTCATTTGGAGAAGACACCAGAGCTGTGGCTCAGCTATGATGTCTGAACCCCGAACGTCTGTAGGCCTTTACCCATTTTATAGAACAAATCCTCATACATCTCGTACTTAAAAGGCCCATAAAAGTGAATTTTCCATGTTTTAGTCCTCTTTTGCCCCTTTAAGTACAGCTTTATGGTTGGAAAATTCCTCTTACAGGCTACCCTGCAGTCTTACAGTATCACATATATGTAAATGTGCTTTATGAGCTTGTCCCAGGTATATACGATAAAGGTATTCTGAATGTCTTATGCATCATTTATAGGCATTTACCCGACATGTAGCATGACATATTTGATATCTTTGGAAACTTGGGTGTGAAATACAGGTCTAAAGTTTGGTTGCTCAACATGAGTTTGTAACGATCGGCCACCTGTGGCTCAGTGAGTTTTAAGACGCTTTCTAAAAACATTTGTAGATTTTACATTTGCGCTGACTATACAGTATGTTCTGGCCAGGTTTTATTACCTTCCTCAAGTGACTAAACTTGCTTGAGTTATGCAATCCATCACAGTAAGCATTACGTTGCTTTTATTGTTTTGTGTTATCGTGGTAATGCGGTTGCAAACAGGGAACATAATTACAGTAAAACTCTCCCTGGTGGTGCATTCATGGGTTTATGAGAAGCTCTGACATCTACAACAACAAAGTCACATGATGCTTTAACAGTGTATCTGCTTGCTCACAGTTTGTCTTCTGGGTTCGATCTCTAAAGGAAAAAGAAAAGGGGCTTTGAGACAATGAATAAGACAATGAATACCAATGTCACCTCTGAGTGTTATGAAGCTAGAGCCAGGAGCTGATTAGCACTTACCAAAGTTCAAACAGATGCCTTCCAACACCTCTCAAGCTTAGTAATTAACACGGTATATCTTGGTTTCTATCAACCAAATCCATAAACAAACAGTAATGTACAATTACATGTGGTGTTAGAGGGAATTAGATGCCATAACTTCTTTTTTTATGGCAAAGAACAGCTTCCTATCTGTTTTCCCCTGCTGCTAGTTTTCATGTTAGGCTAAGCTAAGCTGGTGGTATCAATCTTCTCATCTAGCTCTCGAAAGAGCAGATTTCCCAAAATGCTGAAGTATTTCTGTAAGAATAGAGTTACTTTGTGACCTGAAACATCTACTTTTACCACGGACCAGAGACTTAATATACTGACTGATAGTGGAATTGATGGTGGCCTATGTTTGGAGATGGCAAAGACTTGAGGACTCATGGTGAATGTTTCCTGACATGAGAGTTTTAACCCCAGCTGAGGGTCCTGCTCAGTACTCACTTCACCTCCCAGTAAGACATTTCACTGATATGATTGTGAAATTCTGAAAAGATTAAGTGTTTTTGTGGATCCAGCTGTTTACACCAGAGAAGGATGTGTGAATATGTACAAATTGATCATTTTCTCACCTTATGTAATTTCTTCTCTTACATTTCAACAACAATAGCCACCCTGAATCTGATAATAACCAAGTCAATGATTAAATAAATGCTTTTTCCAAAAGAAAGAGTGTGTGTGTGTGTGTGTGTGTGTAAGAGAGAGAGAGCAGAGCAAGTGTGTGTTTTTGTGTAAAGGTGATCTGCGTTGGGACAATTACTCAGCCTCGGGATGAATGAGATCTGTGTGTGTGTGTGTGTGTGTGTGTGTGTGTGTGTGTGTGTGTGTGTGAGAGTGGACGGGAAGAGCAAGTGGAGGGGACAGAGAGGAGGAGCAGGGGGACGTGGGCGAGTGATTCTCCAGATGAGATCTAATATGTGAGACGACGCATCCTAAAGAGACGTTTTCTCATGGGCCCACCCCATGAATACAAATTCACCCCGCCACCCGCTCCGCGCTGGAAGGACGGATGCACCTTGCTTCAACCCGTAGTGGAGAAGTACAGCTTTTTCCTTTTTTTAAACTTTTTTTTTTTATACCTCAAGGTTTACTTCCATCCAATCACAAAACTCATCTGAGGTGACTTCATGGCAGCTGTTATGAGTCATCCATTCATACCTTTGTCTTGTAAGCGAATCTGCTTGCTCTTATTCAGTGTCATGGGGCCTCGTATTTATAATGAAGGCGCGAGTGTCTGCGCGCATGTTGGCCGACACGTAAAATGGTGCCAACGGAAAGCAGCAGGTGAGTTTGTTAAAGGGGAAATGACCTCAGGGTTATCTAACAGGTAGCGTGCGTAGCTGTGTGTGTGTGTGTGTGTGTGTGTGTGTGTGTGTGTGTGTAAGTGTGTTTGAGTACATTCTTGTCTGTTTGGTTTCATTGTGGTTCGATCATGTGTGTGAGAGAGAGAGATCATGTCTATGATGGTTTGTACTCGTGTTTGTTTGCATGTCAGTGTGTGTGCGTGTGTGTGTGTGAGAGAGAGAGAGAGAGAGAGAGAGAGAGAGAGCAGCTTGTGCATGTACCTAGGCCGGTCTTAGTGACATCACTATTTGGGAGGATCTTAGTGGCCAGGAAAGTCAATTAGAGTTAAACTGAGTTTACCAGCTGGGTATTTAGTATAGCATAGGAAAAAAAGGCCAAAAAATAAGTGTGTGTGTGTGTGTGTGTGTGTGTGGGAGAAAAAGAGCTAGAAAGAGAGAGAGAGAGAGAGAGAGAGAGAGAGAGAGAGAGAGGAAAAGGGGAGGAGATACAAAAGGGAGGAACAGAGTGGAGAGGAAGGGAGAGAGGGGTAAGGAGGTTTAGCAACAAGAGGGAGTTGTTGCCGGTGAGACAGACAGACACACACACACAGACAGACAGACAGACAGACACCAGTCATTGTCCCCCTGCAGCCTCCACGCACAGCGGCAACACCTGTGTGTTTTAAACAAGCAGGGGTGGAAGTGCAGGCGACAGAGAAAGGGAGTTGCCTACCAGCAGAGGTCAGGCAGGCAGGCAGAGGGGGAAGCCGGTGGATGTTTTTAAGAGTTAGCTTATCTGACACTGACAACAGGATGAGGAGCTGAGCGAGGGAGCAGAGAGGGGGCAGAACAACATGGAGAGAGCAGCACTACCTACGGTCCATTCGAATAGGAGGCACACGAGGGACGGGCGCTGGTTACCTTGAGAGAGGTAGAAGAGAGAGAGAGAGAGAGAGAGAGAGAGAGAGAGAGAGAGAGAGAGAGAGAGAGAGAGAGAGAGGCAAATAGTCCACTTTCTCCATTCTGTCCGAAGGAGCGGGAGCGAGAGTCGAGGGATCGTAACACTGGAGCTCAAGGATAAACCATGGACTCTGCATACATCCCACCACACCTGGACGTGAGTACTTACATCCCATTCACACGCACACACACACACACACACACACACGCACATCTGTCCATCTGTCAAGCCACAGGCCACAGGAACCGTGCTGCTGAAACCATTAGTCACTCTGGGGAACAACGCGCACGCACGCACACTGCACACGCGCACTGCTGGCACGCCGTGTTGCACGTTTGAAAACTTGTGCGAGAATAATGTGCCCATTATGAGTTCAAAGAGCACAACGTAGCTCGCCGCTACTGCAACATGCACAGTCTGAATTGGCCCTCAGTGTTGACGCTCAGCAGCTTTAATGTGAAAAGCAGAGGTGTGTTTTTGTTCTGTATTTCACGTCGGTTTAGCTGTCAGACGCACGAGAAGTCATGGGTTGGATGTGTCAGTATTTCCACTGATGCTTGTGCAGCGTTGCGCCTCAGCGGGGCCTCCTGTTAACCACAATGCACTTGTGACACAGAGACCTCCGGGCATCGCGGGCTGAGACAACAGAGGAGATAAACTGAGAGAAAAAAAGGAGAAGATGAAGAGGAAGGAGACAAGTTAGACATGCGTGGCAACCTGTTGATTCTGCTCAAGCTCACGCAAGTTAGACTACAGCTAAAACACAGTGTGTGTGTGTTTGTGTGTGTGTGTGTGTGTGTGTGTGTGTGTGTGTGTGTGCTGATGTGATACCCGATCAGTCAGGTGGAGCAGGCTGCAGCTATGTTGTGGAAGCAGGGTCTACTCCACACCTGTGTGTTTGTGTGTGTGTGTGTGTGTGTGCGCGTGCGTGCGTGCGTGCGTGAGTGCGTGAGTGCGTGCATGTGAATCGATTAACAACTGCACTCACATATTTACAACCCAGCTTCACTGTTCTACATGTGTGCTTCTGCGTACGTGTTAGTGCTCACTCGGCCTGGCAGTTAACATGTGTTTAAATCCTGTTCTGTCCTTTGCGTGTGTGTGTGTGTGTGTGTGTGTGTGTGTGTCTGCATGTTTGTGTAACAGAAACGGACGTTTGACGTCTGGGTCATTAGCCAGCTAATCGGTCCAGCTGGGATGAATTATAGAGCTGTTCTAATAGAGCCCAATAAAACCACACAGCAGCCTACCTGGAATATAGTTCTGATGATTTCATCTGTGACACCTCAGAGAGCAGAAACTGGGGGGGGGGGACTCCACTAACAGCTGTTTTGAACATTTTTCACCCCGCCTCCCATTATATATTAACTCCACAGCTCAAAGTCGTGCATTAATGACTAGTTAAGGCATGGGCAGCATTGTGCAGTCAGAACATCACAGTTAATTATGCAGACCATGGCGTGCAATGATCAGTTTATATGGCACGGTACAAGGGCCAATGTGGAAAAAGAGCGACAACGAATACAGATCCTCAGGTGTGTATTAGTACACCATGCGTCACATCTTGGGCTCGTGTGGCCGTCCGACGTGACATATTTTCGAGTGTTTGGGTAAGCTCAGAGCGAGTAAACGAATCCTGTGGCATGTACTCTGCACGTATCGTGTTCTGAAAGAATGAGACGGCAGCATAGAAAAATGAGAGCTGGGAGGAGGGAGGCGAGGGGAGGGGAGCGGAGGGGAGATCAGGGAGAACGAGAGGAGGAATTCGGGAAAAGAAACACGGGAAGAACAACAGGAAGGGAAAGTTGAGGGACCAGGCGTAACATGAAGACAGCGGCGGTGGATAAATCAGCCGCTTGCGGTGACACTCCGGCCCTCTGGCCCGGCAACAGTCCGCCACACTCTTCCGCAAAAACACCATTCATTTAAGGCCTAGGGGGGAAAAAAGAGCAACTTTAATGGGAGAGAAGAAAAGGAGGGAGGGGGAGAGGGAACGGGAAGGTGATACAGAGAGGCACAAAAACAGATATGTTTAACAAGAAAGAACAAGAGACTGACAGGAATATATGGAAAGGGAGGGGGGGGTGATGGATGAAGAGAGGGGAAGGAGAAAACAGAAAAGAGAATGGCAGTTCTGTACTGTATGACAACACAGAGGACAAAGCAAAAGGACAAAGTTCAAGGAACGCAGAGAGGAAGGAGGAAGGGGAAAGGGAGCAGGGTTTGAAATAAACAGATAAAAAAGAGAGGCAGAGAGAGAGAGAGAGAGAGAGAAGCGCGACACAAGCAGGAGTTGGAAACGGATGTCGGGGGTCAGAGGGTTTTAATCAGCGGGTTCAAAAAGACACGGGGCAGGCCAGCGACCACCCTTGTCTGCCACGCGCCAGGGTCAGGCTACTGTCTGCTGCTGGGGGG
>JAVQJD010056442.1:0-11865 GCA_036023655.1 Nannoperca australis
GTACATAAACAACGCCGTAAAAGGCGGCGTAAAAAACGACAGGACGCCGCTTTTCACGGCGTTTTACGTACCAGGAACGTGCTCGAGCTGACGACATGTGACCCCTATGGCTTGCGATAAGAACCTGCGGTGGGCGACGCACCGATGCCTGACGTCAGCAGGGAGCACACACGTGCGCACACACAGAGACACGCTGTGTTCTAATTCTGAAATACAATCGTCAGGTTTCTTTCATTGGAAGCCTCTGGGCTGAAAGAGTGGAACAATATATTCAGGGGATCCATTCAGTGTACCTCAGAATGGCCCCTTAATGAAAGCTACTTTGTCTACACATCAGCTTTGCCCCTATTAGTGTAATTTACTCCGTTGATTAGTCTGGGGAGTGGATCCTCTCCTACTTGCCGGCTGCCTGTTTATCTCATCGCCCTCCCCTCCATGTGCTGAGGTTCTTTGTTCTCCCGCTGACTTGTGAGGGAACCACATGAGGGAGTGGGACATATGGGCAGGCAGGGAGCCGGGCAGCTGTGGAGGAGCCCCTGAAAGGACCTGGGTGTAGACCACCAGGCCATGCTGGAGCTGGACTGACACACCACTGAGGAATCTGTTTCAAAAGAAGAGTGCGATAAGTTGTTTAAATCACAGACGTGCCCCCCATTGTAAGAGGTCTTGAATGGCACCCTGAAGTTGAATGTGCTGTGAGTGAAATGTGCAATACTTTCCATGGCAGAGTGTGATTTAAAGTGTCAAAGGCCCCACAGCACTCACTTGAGAACTCCTTCCAGTTTTAGCAGAGCCGCTGACAATGACAAACTGTCCTTTGGCCAAAGTGTCCACAAATTCACACTTTGCTTCCCACACTGGCAGCTCCTTCCTTTCTCTCAGCAATTTGTAAAACCTGGAGGAATAGGGCAGTCCATCAAACTGATTAAGCTCCAAAATGCCATCGTATTCTTTGTCTCCTTGACTCAAAGCTCCTGTGTCTGAACAACAGAGTGATCCCCCCCCCTCAGAACAGTCCTCTCCGGCTAAACTGCTAATGTCCTGCGCCATCACATATCCCAGTCTGTCCAGTTTAGACTTCATTTACAAATCCACAGAAATGAAGTTTGGAAATCTCCCCTCTCAGTAAACTGTTGGACGGCACACACACACACACACACCGCCTCGGCAAGTGAAGCCAAATGAAGGGCTCACTAGGCGGCCAGCCCAGTGTTGTCATGTGGCCACTAATCCCATAGAAGTGCGGTCATCAACAGATGACACACACACACACACACACACACACACACACACACACACACACACACACACACACACACACACACGTGTGAGAACAGAGATAGATGGGCAGACACCCAGATGGGTCTGGTGTTTACAATGAAAACTGGCTCACACACAAAGGCCACAAGCTTTAGGCTACATCGTGTAAAATGCATTCATTTATCAACTGTGGTTTCATTTAACAATTTAGATGTCGGTTATCTCAGTGGTTGACATGCCACTCTTTTACTTGTACATCCAAGAACCAAAGGTTGTGGCAGAAATGAAAACCTGTAAAATGAAGAGGTTAGCAGGACACGTCTGTTTCAGCCTCCGGTGTTTCTACACCATCGAATCAGATCCAAGAGAAGACAAAACAACAGAAGAATTGTCTTTTGGTAACAACATCAAACACACATTTGAAACGGGAGCTTGTGGATATATGGACCATTATTATTATCTTTTTGTTTTTATTGCTTCTCTCTACGTTTAAACCTGAAATCGAATTTTTTTTCAAAGCTGGAACCTGTTTTATAAGCGGCAGGTACATAAAATGTACTGTAGCATAAAACGAGCAGGGGGACCTCTAAGTGACTTCAATTTAACTATTAATTTCTTAGTCCTTTTCCTCCATACCTAAGCTAAGGTAAAATTCCTATTGACCGTTAGCTTACATTAGCTAAATGTCGATCTATCCCTTCCCACTAACATTAGCACGAAATGTGGAGACATTTGTTTTTGCGCCCACTAGTGGCTGATAACTGGCACTGTTCAAACTGAAACCACTGTTACGGTTTCTATTAAACCATTTCCCCACCTCTTTTTCACAATCTAACATTCATACAGTCACACATGCAATCATACCCAGAACCTTAATTATAAACGCAGTATGCAGCTTCACTACCGTATACAAACAAAAACTGACTTCTGTTTCATTTTTGTTGCGTTTTAAACAAACTGTGGCTGTTTATAGTTGTTTACAGACAATGCTTGTGGATTCTCTTATTTTCTTATGTTCCCATCGTGTTCTTTAGTTCACTTAAGGACAGTGTGGAGGTCAATGTTTTTCCTCGCTTCTGTATTCTTCCCCAGTAATGGTTAAAGATAACAAGTGCGAGCTGATCCTAAATCAGGACTCAAGGGCAACTTCAGCCTGTGGTCTGAGGGAGCTCGTTAAGGCAAGATAACAAGATGAGTCTGGAGGGGAGGGAAGCCCTTCAGTGTTTGTAATGACCAGTGTTGTCTGGCAGGTGGCAGTGTTGAACAGCCGTCGTAGGCTGCTCAACAGAGCAAAAGAAAGAATGAGGTCACAGATTGGTGGCTCTCTTTGGGAGTCACTGGTGAAATAACACATATACCTGATGTTCTCGGAAACACTTATTGTTGCGTCATTTTCACTCTTTATTGGTTGCTGCTTATTAGAAGAAAGGACGAGCAAAGCTTTTACCCCACATTTGTTATCGGAAGTGTTGTGTGTTCATCACATTTTGAGTTATCACATGTGGCCTGTTGTTCTCGTACAGTAGGATAATGATAATGAAGTTAAATCCAAATAAAAAGATGTCAGGTGTTAAAAGTCATGCTCACTTTGTGGTGGCTTTGTTATGGGGTGAGTTGCATTTTGTTGCAGACTGAGCTTAAGGCACTCATCCTTTAAAACAACAACAATAAAAAAAACAGTATGGCCTCACTTAATTATTAATGTTCTTCAAATAGTGACATATTTATCCTTACAAACCCTTATTTATCTCAGCCACATGTAGTTTAAAAAAGTTTCTCTCTTCTGTATTTTTGACATTATTTTACTTTAAAAATGCAAGTGAGAATGAAATTAAAACAACACGTTGTCAACAAGACATAAAGGAACTTTTATTTGGCTCTGACTTCATTAATAAAATCTCTCAGTTGAAATGTTATCTTGAAACATTTGTCTCTGCCCAACAAGTTTAAATCTTCAAAATCATGTTTTCACCACGCAGTGTAAAATGGGGCACGGCCTCAGAGCGGTTCCTATATTACTGTGCTTGTAAAATAAAACAAAGATTAAAAAAAGGAAGAGAAATGACAACTGACATACAATATTTACACTTTACAATGGCTTTTAAACATGTTACAGTTATGCAAATAAACACAGTACACTTAGGATTTACAAATGGCATAAACATTGAACGACTAATCGACACAATACTGACAAATACTTTCCGGCGGAGAGCAGTTACTCGGACTGTTGAACACATCTGAACACATCCAAAACAAGAAAAAGCATTACTTGCACACTTCTCTGCACGAACACAACGCAGGTTTGCAGGGCTTTCCTGACTTCAATCATTCTGCAGTGGTGAGGAGACGAGCGCTGCGTCCGGATACACAGCAAATATAGAAACACTTTGTCCAAAGTGAACACTGACACGGGGAAAAAGAACTGCGCTGTGAAGTTTTTAACAGTTGAATTCCTCCTTGTGCAACAGCAAGTCAATAACAAACAACATCAAGGAAATTGCCTAACTCAAAGTGCGACGCCAAACTCTGGCTCTAATGAACGATGCTGCGAATGCATGAATAACCTCGGAGTTCAAGAATAACGAAGCCGTACAAAACCCAAATGGAATGTTATGAAGACAAAAACAAGACGGGACAGATATGGTAAAACATCTCGTTGGACGCAGTCGAGAAGGAGCTTGGAGAGCTCACAGCGCTGAAGTCATTCTTCTTGGCTCGCACACTCAAAGACAAAAGTGAGCGTGAACGTTAAACACACAAAACACCAGAGTTATCGTTGAATTATTTGGTGTTGGTGTAATTCTCTGGAACACAATCAGTCGGTCAAATCTGTTGAGACTCCGCAGCGTCTGCCAGCATCGGGAGAACATGCTGAGCGTCCAGCACATGCCCCGAGCGGTGTGTCAGAGCCCGTCTGAAATGTGTGAAAAGTACTTTTCCTGTTTGTACTTCGCTGCGAAAGTGAACTTATAAGGGAATAAAAGAGCCCAACCGTGAGACTGTGAAATGAGCTGATAGGATTAAGCCCATAAAATGTAGTCTGAGGCTTTAATATGAGTCCGCTGTATTTAATAATACAAAAAAAGATTTGAATATCTACTTCGTAGCACCGTGGCGACAATACATTTGGTATTGAATACAAAATAAAAAATTGAAAAGCAAATAAAATAACACTGCTCTACGGCCCACAAGCTACACTGAAAACTTGCTGAGTTGTGATCCATTTCCCTTTATCTTCATTTTAGTCCAAAAAAGCTGCAAACTTTTTTGCGCTTCAAATAGTCCAGCAACTTTACTGGTTATAAAAACATCACATATTTCAGCATTTCATTGAGAAAAAAGTATAAAAATCGCCAAAGTAATGCAAGAAATATCCTAAATCACACCATGTTTCCTTCCGTTCTCCACTTTTCCGTGGGGAAAAATCTGTCTTGATCAGAGTGCTCTGTGCACAAACGGGTAACGTCAAAGTTAAATAGTTAAATAGATAAATAGTTCATTGGTACCTGAGCGAGGACAACAAAGCACCTTTTAGAGGCGTAGCACCGAGGTGTGATGTTAGCCCCCTTTCACTGGAAACTCTGTGATACTTCCGTTCAAAAGGTCCTGCAGAGTCTCAGTAATTAGTGCAAATCAAGAACGTCTCCCGTCTGTTGGTGGGAGATCTACTCGTCCACGATGTCAAGAGCTCAGCAGTCCTTATGAGTCTTTGGTGGTCTGTAGGGCAACACCGGCACAGGTCTGAAACAAAAGCACCAATAACACGATGTCAGTGTGACAGCGGAGATAAACACGTTGAATAACTGTGCGTTCCCAAACGTGATCAACAACATGACACATGCTTGATTTTGTATTCGTCTGAGATACAAATTCATGTTCATCTGATACAGCGAGTACTGATGACAGGCACCTCGTGACGTTAAGCTGAGGGCAATTTAACATGGCGGTCTCATGCCTGAAAGAGCACGAGCCACTTTTGCTTAAAAGTCAACCGTCGTAACATTTTTAAATTGTTTAAATGAACTGCTGTTGGATTCATGTAAAGGCTACAGCACCACCACCAAAGTGGGAATGACAGAAAGCCAATAGTGGTACGTACAGACATGCCGTGTCACTTTGCACTGACCTGCTGGGTAAAGGGATGGCGGGTGGAGGCCTGGGCACCGTGGGGATGGGGATGGGGATGGGGAGGGGTCTAGTCCCGGGGATGTGGTGTGCTGTGGTGCTGTGACCCAGCCGAGAGCTCCTCCCCAGTGGGTCTGCAGGCAGGGGTTTCTGGGGCGGACTGGGTTTCTCAAAGTCCTGAAGAAAAAAAAATCAAATTCAGTCTGTCTGTATATGTGCTGAAAATTAAGGAGAATAGGGTTAAAAGTCCTGTATTTAAATATCCCAGTATTTACTGCATAGAGGTATAACATCCAAAGTAATCAATTTTCAAATACAGATTAGCACTCTACTAACTTGATTTTGAAGCATTATTGAAATATCCTATTCGCTAACTAACATTCATTTGAAAAACGCCACAAAGCACATTTCTCTTATCTTGAGACAGCGCATGGAAACCTGAATTATCTTGCACGTCACCTTCTACCTCCCTTTAAATATGGATTAGCTGTTTAGCAGCAATCTGGAGACAAAAGAGGACACGTTTCACTAGAGGGCACTGTGTTATCAGTATCTCTAACACGATGGTGAGTCCCAAAGCTCCTCCTCCTCGTCGCCGCCACCGCGTGAGCGTGGAAGGTTATCTGAACGTGTTTCCATCGCGTGTCACTAATCTACAGCAACGAGGCAAGGCAGTGATAAACATCTGCTAAACAGCCCGGCTACCGCCACACACACACACACACACACACACACACACACACACACGCACACACACACACACACACACACACACACACGTATGTGCACGAAACCTCTCCACACCCACCCACACCGGAACACACTCAAGAGGAATACGTGGACAAACTCAAAGAAATATAGACAGACATAAAAGGTTTTGCACATCATGCATAGGTAAGACTTGGAGAGCTGGGAGGTTTAAAAGATGCATGAAAGGTTTCAGGTTTGCAGAACTTTGCATGAAGGAGAGTTTTACCGTCACCACATAACCTCTCTGACTATTATTACACCCACTGTCCACATACTCTTGTCGTCTGGGGCTGTACTTCATGGTTCCATGGCAGACAATGATATTTTACATGGTGCTTCACACTGTGTACCAACAGACTGGGGAAAGACCCCTTCTTGTTTCAACAAGACTGGCCTGCACAGACCCACGACCTCAACCCCATCCACTGCCTTTGTGATAAACTGGAATACCAAGCGCGAGCCGGGCCTCGTGGCCTAGTACCACTTGTGCTTTCAGGTCTCCACATGTAGTGTATGTTGCAGGTTTTGATCTGTAAAATGTCACAATCTTCAATCTTTTTTTTTTGTCCGACCAACCTTAAACCAAAACTAATATAATATAAAAAATATTAAAACAACAAAAAAAGTGTTCATGACATGTAATATTCATTAGCTGAGGTGCACTTTTGTACCCTCTTAACAGAGAGGTCTCTGACAAAGTCTCTGCGTACAACAACCCAAAGCTCTTCAGATGCAGTTAAAAACACAAGATGCCCCACAGAGGTTGTAATGTTAAGATGCTTCACTCAGACTGAGCTCAGTAAATGTCCCTGCAGGTTTGTTAGATAAATCAGCGTGAATATTAACTGAAACTAGTATTATATACTAGAGTGTACCACATCCAGTGTACCGCCCGCTGTGATGTTGTAGCACGCATTCATTCCTGACAAACTCCTACATGTAAAAGTTATGGGCAGTTTAGTCTAAGTGAAGAATAACTCCTCCAGACACACAGAATGAGGCTGTTTTTCCAAAAGAGTGTACAGGAGAAAACAAAGACGTAAACGGGCAGATGCGTCCACTGAAATGCAAGAATAATCCAGGACCCATGTGCATTCTAATGCCGCTCTTGGCAGAAACCTCCTGGTGTCTTGGTGGTGTTCACATGTCTTAATTCAAAATGAAGGATTGCACCGTCCTCTGCGGCTTGAGAAAGATCTACGAGCCTTGGGCTTGCAAGCACCTTTCAAAACCCGCTGGAGGAACTGAAAAAATGCTTGTTTGTCTCGCCAAAACCGAAGCTATTTTTCTAAACTCCTGAAAGGATGACATTTTGGAAAGGCGAGATTTTAACTCCTCAACAAAGTGATACTGCAGTCTACTTTTGCAGTGCACCCAAACAGGGGTTTGAGCTCATTTGCTTCAAATTCATTTGACTCTGCACGTATCTGATCTGTATTTTTCCCTTCAGCGGAACAAGATAATAGCAAGCAGGTCTGTTTGTGAAAATTCTCAGCTCACACACTGGTTTTCTTTTCATGCATTACCTCACTGTAATAAATGCAGGATACGCTTTAGTCCCCTGGAAACACCTCAACATTAACGGGGCGCCGTCAGCACACAGGCCTCAGATAGCCAGACATAAGACATATTGTTACAGACAGCAGGGGAGGTTGTGTCAAGTATTACAATAAGCTTGTAATACACTTTCTATGTAAGGTTCGATGTCCTGTACGTCCTTGTTGCCTCTTTTATTAGATCAGCTCAGCAGAATCCTCTCTTCTGGTTCTGACCTACAGTAGATGTGGCGCCTCTGCTCGCTCCATCTGTTTCATTACAGTGAAATGAGCTAGCTAGATATTCGGAGGTAGCAGGGTTTGATTGTTTTGGCAAGCCAGTGAGCAGCCTGTTAATAAAGCAATACCGTGGCCTTTCAGCTAAAGTGCACCTTCAGTTGGCACCCGTTTTAAATCAATCAAGGGTGATGTGCTGCAATGCTGGATATGATGCCAGGTGTTGCCAGTGGTAGAAGTATTAAGTCCAAATAGAACAATGGATTTGGACTTTTAAATCCTACCAAAAATATCATCAGCAAAATGTACTTCAAGAATCAAAAGTAAAAGTACTCGTTCTGCAGACATATGGCTCTTGCCTGGGAAATTATTATACATTACATTATATGTTGTTAATATGGATTCACAGCAGCGTTTTACTGCTGTAGCTGGTGGAGGTGCAGCTTGTTTGAACTACTTTCCATACAGAAGATTAACGGTAGAGAAAAGAAGCTGTTCTACAAAACTCTGAAGTAAGTTTTGGGACTTATGTTCGCTTTATTGTGACATACTGGATCATTTTACCACTTCGGGCCTTGAAACCAAACTTAGAAGTTAGAGGGGACACGTCTCTTCGGTGGAACTGCTAACAACCCAAAGACAAAGAAGCCTGAACTAGACGCCGCTTTCTTTTGAGGGCTCACAAGGCAAACATTATGGGAACCACTGATGTAATATTTAGTTATTAGTTTTAGTAAAATATTTAGTTTTAGTTAGTTAAGTATAAGCTCATCATATGTTTTATGAAGTAGAGTATCATTCTGAAAAGTAAATAGTAAAGATAGTTGTAAAATAAATGTACAATATTTGTTTTCAAAATGTAGTGCAGTAGAAGAATAAAGTAGCAGGAAATGGGGAATACTCAAGTAAAGTACAAGAACCTCAAATGCACCTCTGCTGCTGCTCACCTGAATGATTAACCTTGGAGGTATAAAAATTGGATCTCTGCACGCCTCCCTCTAAGTCCTTCATGCTCTGGCTTTACACCTGGGATTATGTGATGTTCTTTATCCAACATAGAGAAAATGTCATATATCACAAAGCTATCACAGTCGTCCTGTTAATTCCCCCGCGCACCCCCGCTGCGGCTCACGGAGTGCCGACATCCAACACCACTCTCCTTGGTAAAGGAACGCATCAGGATTTGGATCCACCACCAAATCCAGCGGGCAGATGGATTTACTATCTCCACTGCATCCAATACTGCTGGCTCAGCAGAAGGCGGTGCCTTACTCAGGAGCCGGGTCACGGGGAGGGAGACGGATTGAATGTTTCTGTCGATATGCGGGCAAGCAAGCCGACCGCAGTGCAGAAGTGCGGTTGGAGTTCGAACCCTAACACTTTGCTACAACCTTTAAAAAAAACGACCATACAGGTGGCTGTACAAGTTTTAGAACATTAACTTCAATTTGCATACATTTTACATTACTGCAGACCATTTTTAAAGCGTAGCTCAGTTTTCAGATTGATTCCCTACCTTCCGTTCCATCCCATTGATTTCTGTTAATTTCAGTGCGGTGTGAAAATCATGAGATTTAAAATGTGCTCGACATACATAATCCATCACAGTGAGCATTTCTTCTGCTTTAGTTACTGTTAAAGTTACGTTACTGCCATGTGGTAATGCAGTGTGAGCAGGGACTGCTTTTTCTGCATCCTCATCTGTGTCCACGGATCTGAGAGAAATGAGCAAATTCACTATTATTTTACAACACCCATGTTTGTTTGTAGATTGTAGATGTTGCAATTCAGATTTTCTTTCTCAGCACTTTAAGGACTTCTTGTCCATTTTGGCTTAAAACTTGCGGTGAGATCTCAATCTCCTTAAAGATGTCCTTAGAGTGAAAGTACTGAAAATGTTTTTACTTCTACAGTTCCACTATCTCTGGGCACACTTCCTCTGCTGTGGAAGGTCATGTGATACGACTGAAAGCTCCAGAACAGTGAGATCGTTTTGTCAACAACATAGCCCATGATTTCAATGCTTTTTTTTTTTAGCAGCTGACTCAAATCTCTGATGTCAGTGTCCTTAAATGCACCACCAAAGATTCACTGCGATCCAATGAGAACGTAACTAAATGTTCACTGTGAGCTGTTCCAAGAAAGTCTTGATGCTCAGAAGGTTTATTTTCATACTCTGTTAAGATTTTATATAATTGCTCGTTGTCCAGAATGTTGTAGAAAACCAATGTAGAAACCTGTGGTACAGTTTAGAAAATGGTAAGGAGTAATGTACAGTAAAATATACACAACTTGAATTTAATGGTCTATGCCGTATATAAGGTCCATTAAATCTGTGGTATACAAAAATACATTTCCATTTTTAAAGACATATAACAAAGCAAAAGCTAAAAAAAAAAAGAATGAATTATTGAGTCAACATGCAGTGGAGATATAAGCAAGTCATTTTACAGAATTTGTGTTTTTATAAAACAAAGATTCATCAACATTTTTGCAAACAAACCTGGGCCACTCTGTACGAGGACTGCTGCCGCGGGAGGCTGAGAAAAGGTGGCACTGGAGGTGGTGAGAGGGACGTGTGGGCAGGCAGGAGCCTGTGGTGGGCAGGGAGAGGAGGCAGGGTGGGCTGGCCCACGCTCAGAGACACTGGCATGGGCTGGCTGATGTGCAGGGGCTGGTAGAGGGGCAGTCTGCGCAGGCTGTGAGAGTGGAAGTTGTGTGGAGGGAGAAGAGGCTCCGCACTCAGGAGAGATGGCTGAAAAGAGGAAGTCATTTTCGATAATTCCAGCACTTGCGCGTTATCTGTTGTCAGAGCAGGAGAAGCGCAGGTGTTGCTAATAACATTACATATTCAAGTGTCTCATTAAGCCGTGACAGTGTGACAGTGATGCCAGGACCCTGAAACCAAAGCAGATAAATGGAATTCAGCGATTGTTAATTTTATTATTTACACCCGTGCTTTTCCTGCTGTGAAAAAGGTCCATCACATGTGACTATTTAAACACTTTAATCTTGCGTAGTGTGAGATAGTTATTTTCTGTTATAAAGTTAATGTTCTCAAATGCGATGAATTTCAGCTTTTCTTATAACATTTAATGTATCTTGGTTTTAGACTTTGGGTCGGAACAAAAAAAGCAACAATTTGAAGTACCTGGGTAGGGTTGCACTGTGTTGGTGCGGGTCACGTGTCTGTGCCAGTGTGTGTATCTACAGTTTATACCCAGGTGGATGCAAGCAGACTCATTATCAGCTGTCACCACAAGAGAGAAATGTGTTTTTTGAGGTGAGATAGAGAGTGAAAACTGAAGTGCAGGAAACAATGACGTGTTGCTACTCTGTTCAATTATGGCTGCTTGTTAAGTGGCGTTATCCTCTTTTCAGTCTATTCAGATTGTGTCTCACTGCCTTTCAGTCCCTGATGGATCAGCTCTCTTTAAAAAATAAAAAATAAAAAGGTATTCATGCATGTCTGATCCTGGTAGGTTTCCTATAAGTTTAGGATCAGGTCCAAAAGTTTGGAACCCGAAAGACCTCTAATTTAAAGTCATGCTGGGCTGTTTTTCACTATTTTCTGACACCTTGAAGACTAAATTAATATTAGATTAAGCCTTAGTCTTGCGTAATGATAAAAAAAAAAGCTATTAAGGTATAATAACTAAATTCCACTTCAGTCATAAAGTTCTTTAGTGTAAAACAGCTGATGTCAGAGTCGGTTGTAAAACTGGAAAACAACATTATTAGATATGACGTTCTGAAATTGTAAAAGCCAGAGTTTGACCACATGTCCTGACCAGCTGTTACCCCTCCACTCCAGAACAAACCAATAACACCTAAAATGGCCAGAAAGGATTTGGCTACTGGACAAAACACACACACACACACACACACACACACACACACACACACACACACACACACACACACACACACACACACACACACACACACACACACACAC
>JAVQJD010056447.1:0-13524 GCA_036023655.1 Nannoperca australis
AAGGCTCTCAATTTACCAATCAATCTATGTTCCTATCCTCACCTATGGTCACCAGCTTTGGGTGGTGATCCCGGATACAAGTGGCGGAAATGAGGTTCCTTCGTAGGGTGTCTGGGCTCAATCTCAGGGACAGGGTGAGAAATACAAACATCCGGGAAGGACTCAAAGTAGAGCCGCTGCTCCTCCGCATCGAAAGGAGTCAGCTGAGGTGGTTCGGGCACCTGGTAAGGATGCCCCCTGGTCGACTCCCTGAGAGGCCTTCCAGGCACGTCCAATAGGGAGGAGGCCTAATACAGACATCCGTGGGGCCCAGAGGGTGAATCCTAATGACTTTACCCTGATATTTTGTTTTTTTGTGAAATATCTCTACAACTACTGGATGGAAATGAAGTGTGGGACAGACATTCATGCTCACCTCAGGATGAATTGTAATTACTTAAATCTCTGGACTTTTCTTCATGCTCCATTCAATACTTCGGTTTATGACTAAGTACCTGCAAAACTAATGAGATTCCCATCAGCCTCAGACTGTAGACTTGAGAGTCTGCAGCTGTGCTTGTTCTATCAGAGCTTCAAAGAAATGTCTAAGAGTGACACTCGCTCATCTTTTTCAATTTGTTGTAAAACCTCTTAAACCTAATTTGCATTTCACCATTTTTTGACCAGGATGGTCTTCAGATTAATCTCTTTCACGAGAGTCCTGGCCAAAATGTCACCGTTTTCATGTAGTTCAAATCAATATTTACAGGGGAAAGAAGAAAAACATAAATGACATTTAAACATATTAAAGACACATTTTTATCAAAACCTCAAATTATACATTATTGGGCGTGTGCATTTCATATTTGAATCGTTTATAAATGTAACACAAGCAAACAGAAAGGTCATATTAAGTGTTTTGTTTTGCTTTAACAAAACTAGTTAGTTCAATGTGTTCGTACGAGCATGTTGTCCAGCCACACTGGAAGGCAGAGTGAAAAGCAATATTGTTAAGAGCAGCCCTGAAAATCTTGTCTTTGCTGACCTCCAATGGTTGAACTTCTTACCTGGCTGAAGTGATGTACAGGTTTACTCCAGGACCCCGTGACATCACTGCTGAGCATGCTGGGTGGTCAGAGGTGAAACAGGTTCTTTAAACTAGAGAGGGCAGCAAACTCTTTGAATATGGGCATAACGGTGCCGTAATGGCCATCTCCAGCTTGTAAGAGAGGGTTTCTGTTTTTAATTCTTCAAAGTTGAGAAAGTTGCTGAGTGTAGGTCTGCATTAAATGTACAGCAGAGAAAGTGAACTCATTCACATAGTTTTCACCAGTGAACTACGCAATACTTGTAGGCTAATACTCAAATACAATCGGGGAGTCTCGTGGCATAAAAATGTTCCCAGGCGGTGACCTGCTCTGGGCGCACAACGAGGAACTAAATAAATGGTAACAAATAATTAGACAAATAATCAAAAACAAGCAGAAGCTCCACATTTTCAGAAAATCATTTTCACTTGTGTTTCCTGCTCAGACAAACTCAATAGAGACGCAATCACACCTCTCCAAAACTATGCGGAATGTTACGCACAGCTGGAACAGTGTGGAGACCTTCATTAACCCACTGGGATTTAACTGTTAGACATAGTGAGCTATTTCTGAGAAAATACATTTTACAATAAAGATAAATTGTAAATAATTAGCTAAATTCTGAGACCCTCCGTATTCCGCACACAGGTTTTCACCCACACACCGACATGCTTCATGGTATATTTAGACTTAATCTCACCCGGAGGCTACAGAGCTGGAACATTTTGTTGGTCCTCTCGGAATAAGAAGTAACTACAACATCATTACGGGTTTTTTGTTGTTGTTGTTGTTGTTGCTACAGATGACGGCTTCATGGTGGGTCTTGCTTTCATTTGAAAAGCCCCAGACTGGATCTGAAGACAAGGAACTGCGATCACACACACAGTATGATCAGAAGCCGACTGAGTCACCGGGATGGCCGGAGTGTGTCATACATCACTCCACTTAGCAGTTCTATATCCGGGGTCTTTAACTATCTGAACATCTGTCAGTGTAGGAGGAGGTGCAGGTATTCTCGGAACCATCTTTTTGTTCCCATTTCTCAGAACTGTTTATGAACCAACACCTCCATCTGGTGTCATTGACAGTATATTGCATGTTGACGACAAAGCTGTAAATACTGGGTTTCTGGCAAGTATCTCTAAATCGTCCAATAACAAATTCTAAACATTTAAGTAATGGATTTTGAATCACTCATGTTTTCACCAGAGAGAAACATTTGACTTTTGATGAAATAGGGCATTGTAATGAATAATCACAGCACAAAACAAAGATATTTCAATTTTTATAAGACTTATAAAAAAGAAAAAACATAACACAATAACCAAGGCATGTCATACATTGTGTTTTTTCTTTGTTTCTCTGAGGAGTATTTACAAACAGGCTTATGTACACATAGCAATAACTCAGAAATGGAAAAAGCTACATATAGTCTAGCACAAACAACCAGTTAGCATAATGATAATATATTTGTTATGTACAATGTAACTGGCAAGGCTAGAGCAAGAAAGAACATAAAGATTCTGCAAAAGGTTTAAATAACTTCAAGTATCTGTCTTGAGGTTTCATGGAGGTTTTTGTCCGATGGACGCAGATTCCAGCTACACTAAAGATAAACCAAAAATCTGGTTGAGCTGCAAACTGTGTAGTGTGGCTGGGAAAAAACAGGAGGAGCTCTAGCAGTTGGGGGGGGGGGGGGGAACAACAGACAACGCACCAAACGTGGCGACACAGAACAATCACTTCTCCGATAAATGCCCACTTTTTCAGAAACTTTTAACACAACCAAGGGAACTCTGCTCTCCACACATAAAGTGATATCCAGCTTATTGGCCTATAGCACCTTTTTTACTAGTTTGAATAACAAATGTGCAACAGGCTGAAATAAAAACAACAAACAATAGGAAACATGGGGTGGTGGGGGCTCGGAACAGTTCCCATATTTCTGGACTTTGTGGTTCAACTTAACATCTTAGGTATCCAAAAGTAACTTCACAACATTCTGAGGCCATTTAATTGTCTTACTTATGAAACCCACAACTCCCACACTGGAAAATGATCTCCATTGTAACGCTGTGTTCCAATTCAATTAAAAAACAAAAAACAAAACATCATAGTAACTGCAAACGAGGAACTCGTTCATCACCTAGTACCGTACATGTAAATGAAGTCCAGGTATGATGAAACCATAGTAAGAACTGCACAGTCAGCTGCATGAAAAGAAGAACTAGCTTGTTTGAGGAAAGATCTGGCTATTCTTCTTCTAGGTTAGCAGTAGTTATGCCTACTCTAATTATATAACCACTATTAAGAAAAGTGTGGACCAAGCACAGACCATTTGTCCTATTAACGTCTCCAAGTGCATAAAACACTAATGCTACTTCACGACGTTTATATAACAACACTGTAGGGCTCAATTGCCTCCCTTGTTTACATTTCAGTTTAGTGTATCCATTTGGAAGGACAGGAGGGGGAGAAAAGTTCATATACAACAACACAGGCTGCGGCCAGTGCCGCGGTCTCTGAAGTCCCCGCAAGGCATGTCTCAAACGGCACCTGTCCAAGTGCACTGCAACCATCAAATCAGGAGCACCATAAAGACTCTAGTGTCGTTTTTTTAAGACCTTAAAAGTAGAGCAGCGAGAAGAATAAAAGTGAATTCAAATTTCTGTTCTTGTATGGCTCAAAATAATAAAAGCCATCAGGGGTCAAATTAGAAGCCATGTCTGAAACAAACCACGCTAACAGAAGAGTGGAGTGAAATTTAGGTCCGTCCTCTCAAACTTTGTGCATTTCCTGCGCAGCAAGGTACCATTTGAGAATCTGCTCTGATCAGCTGCACCACCCCAGACACTTCTCCCCAACCCCTTCATTCCCTCACTCCCCCGAACACTGGCCCCCCCTCTCAGCAGACAGCGAGAGGCAGCGGCTCGCCTTCACGCCGCTGGTTTTTCTTCAGCAGCTGGATGCGGTTGTGGCAGTAGAATTTGATGGCTCGCCAGTCGCGGTGGTTGCTGACCAGCAGGGGGCACTGCTGCAGGCAGCGCTCGCAGTCGGCCTTTGCGGGGACCCGCAGCTCGGTGATGTTTCGGGTCAGGTGCTCCTCGACTGCGGCGCGCTCCGCCTCCGACCAGGGGCGCTTCAGGACGCCTCGCTTTCCTACACGGGAGGAGAGATGATGACCGGAGTTAGAGATTATGTGTGTTTCACCAGCTTCAAAACGGCTCCAACAGAAAAATGAAACCTGGGCGTGTGTGTTTTGTTGCCTTCTGCTTTCTTGTTCCTTTGCGTGATATCGTAACAGAAAAAGACCCCCCATCGGACAATTATGAGACAAGGAGGAATCTTATGGTGTCCATTTGTGTTGCAAATTGCCCAACAACAGTGTTGTCATAAGTTTAAACCCATCACAACACTGTTCAACATCAGGCATATTGTGTCCTCAAATGTTTTTTTTTAAGTTCCATTTGAAGAAAATGTTCCATATTCGTGGTTTTGGCAGCCACGTCTAGCCCTGAAGTTTAGGCCCTCAAGTCTGAAAGCAATGCTTGTCTATAATATCAATATTATACTAGGGATGAGAATTGATTCTAATGTTACAACACAATATAGTGACTGATGAAGAATCTGATGAATCTAAGCCACTTCCAATCAGATTTTCGATTAACTATAAAGTCACTAGTATTCCTCATTTTATCATGTGTAGATCCTTTACTTTTTAAATTAATCAGATTTGAGCTGGAACGATAAGTCAATTGCGAGAAAATAATTGATAATCGATTAATCACTACAGTCATTTTTCAAGTAAAATTGCCAAAATAAAATCACTGGTTCCAGCTTCTAAATTGTGAAGGACGGAGAACTTTGGCTGCAGCAAGTAGAAATGCCATCAATCGAGGTCTTTTGTCACTTCAAATGGGGAATCCTGAACTTGTACATTACATTTAGTTTCTGTTGTTCTCAGCAGTGTGCATTTCTTGCAATTCTCCTTTCTCTCCCTGGATCCCCACATGCGCTCTATTCTTACATTTCTCCTTTAATTTCTCCACATTAAAGCTGTGTTTTTGTTCCCCTTATTACTTTATCATTGCTGTTATTTACTTTTGTTTCTATTTAGTTTATTTATTTTTATTAAATCTACACAATTTTCTTTATTCATCTTCTTCCATTTTACTAAATTGTGCACTTATACTTGAAACCCAAACAAACCTGATTTGGGCTGACCTGAGCCTCTCCTGCGGTTTGCGGGTGAAGTTGGGGGTAGAGGAGGCGTAGGAGGTGTCTGCATGTTCTTGAGCTTCTTGGGTCGTCCCACCCGTCCGTTGTTCTTGCCCTTCCTGACATACAGCAGGGTAGGTGTAGGGTTCGGAGCAGGAGCAGGGGCGGGCACCTCTGGCTTCTCCTTCACCTGCTCCCCTTCAGACTCTCCCTCGGAGTACGAGTCTGCAGAGTTTCCTGACATAACTGCAAGGAGAAGAGGAGGCAATAAAGGAGAGGAAAGAAAGAGCAGAACTTCATTAGTCTAATCTGTCCTTACTCTCCATGTTCTCCTATTCACACATGAACATCCACAAAAACTGAAAGAAGAGTCAGGGGACGTTTGACGAGATGATACAGCTCATCTTGGCCAACAGAAAAAGACACCAGCCTCACTCATTCATTCATTCAGCCATTCATCCATCTCACCGTCCAGTTCCAGGCAGATGTGGTTTAGGCTCATTCCTCTGAACAGCACTCCATCTCTCTCTCCGCAAAGCACCACTCTGCCCACTCTGCCCATCAGGCCTGGGTCTTGGCCAATTCCAGCACAGTTCTGTGTCACATGGTACTCCCTCTCCAGGAAGTGCTCCAGCCTCTCCACAGCGCTGCCACCGGGCTCCTCTCCTTCTCCCAGTAGCAGCAGCTGGGTCAGTATAGCTACCTGCCGGCGTACCCTGGTCTGGGTCAGGGCACGGGGATTGCGGGTGCCGCTTGAGCGGGCCAAGCTGCGGAGGAGGTCAGTACCTCGCAGTGGTGTGGCAGGGGAGTGGTAGGGCCTGGCGAAGACATACGGGTTTGCGGGGTCAACACCCACAACCTGCCGTGTCTGCAGGAGGAGCTCCAGGCAGGGCTCGCAGTGAGGGGGGAGAATGAGGGGCTGGACTCGTCCACGTTTACCCTGGACCCCAACTCTGGGGAGATGAGGAAGCACCAGGCGCTCAAAGGGGGACAGGGAGGCCTCCAGCGGGGTAAGAGCTGGAGGGGCTCCAGGGGGGACAGGAACGGGGCACTGGGGGGTGATGCGAGCGCGATATTCAGCGATGGACAACTTGGAGACCTCACACTCGCGTCGGCGGTTGTACAGGATGAGGAGAGCCAGGCTGGAGTGGCAAAGGAGGCGCCAGGCCTCGGCTGACTGTAGCTGCCGAGACAGGGACAAGAAGGCCGAGTGCTGCAGGCGACGAAGGTACAGCACCAGAGAGGACAAGGACGAGAGGAGAGGGAGCAAGTGGTGACGCCCCGAACTACTGAAAAAAAAAAAAAAAGAGACCAGTTTGTTCATTTTAATAGTATTAGTTTCAATTACTTTACAACAACTTAATGGTAGTTTGTTACAGTGTCATACAATCTAAGTGTACGACTGTATCATGTTACTACAAAGCTCGGCAGGTATTAGGGTTGAACATCATAGATGGTTTGTGCACATAGCTGTGTTTATTTGTTTTAGGGCTGCAAATAGCAATTATTTTCATTATCAATTAATCTGCTAGAGATTATTTTCTCGATGAATCGTTTTGTCTAAAAAATGTCTGACAATAGAGAAAAATGCATAATTCCCCGATGCCAGCTAATCAAATGTGAGTTGATCCTTTTCTTTGTCATACGGGACAGTAAACTGAATATCTTTGTGTTTTATAAACAAAAAGATTAATCAATAATGAAAATAATTGCTAGTTGCATCCCTACTCTCAAATATGCTCACAAAGCTTACCTCAGCAAGTCCTTTTCCTTATCCTCTGTCCCACTTTCATCTTCCACCTCCATCACTCCATTCTCTTCCTCTTCCTCCTCCTCCTCATCTTCCTCTTCCTTTGGTGGCTCCATCTCTTTGGCCAGATTGCTGCTGAAGGACTGAGGGCACACCACCTCAACATCCTCCTCTTCTTTGGGCCTCTTTACCTCCACGACCTCCACATCTTCTTCATCTTCCTCCTCCTCGTCCTCTCCGTCCCGTCTTTCCTTCTTCAGCCTCCTCATCATTCCCTTCTTGGACTGCGTCGCCACCACGGGGGGCGGGCTTCTCTTTAAGACAGACACCGGCACTGCGCTCTGTCCTCGTGGAGGAGCCAGCACAGGTGGGGTGGAGTTTCTTCCGGAGGAGGCAGGGGATTGGCTGGCTGCTGTGAGAGTGGGTGGAGACATGGAGAGGTCCTGGACGCCACTCAGTGGAAGTTCTGAACTGCGGCTCTGTCCCACGGCTTGTGGCGACTTTGATTGGTGCTGAGTGTGTGTGTGAGTTGTGGTAGGGTTTGCGTTCTGTGCATGCAGGCGGGGCATCTGCGTGTAGCGCTCTACCAGGGCAGAGCACAAGTCTGGTTGATGGGCATGGTGTTTATCTAAGTGGCGGCCCAGGGAGCGGAAGTGGCGCCCACAGTACTCGCAGGTTTGGCGCATGGAGTCTATGGACACTCCTCCTCTGGGGACATTTATATTGATGTTGCTTGTGGTGTTGGAGCCCAGCGGAGCGGGAGCTTTGAACACAGCCTTAGCTGAAGAGGCGGAGGAAGAAGACGAGCAAGGAGAAGAGGACTGCGCAGGAGGGTGGGATAAAGGCAGCGGACGGTTGTGATGAGGAATGCTGGCAGGGGAGACCAGCGGTGGCCGCCCAGGCGGGGTCCGATGGGGGGTCTTTTTCTTTGAAGGAGTGCCGCGCCGCTTTTTGCGGCGGCGTAGTGCGCGCCCGCGGGGGCCGGCGTTGTCCTCGTCTCCAGCGTCTGAGTCACTGGCGTCAGAGTGGGAGATGGGGGAGGAGGAGGGGGAGAGGGACCAAGAGGGGGTGACATACTCCTGCTGCTGCTGCTGCTGCTGCTGCTGGGCCGTCAGAGAGAGAGGCTCATCCTCCTGGAAGTCAGAGACAGTGACAGAGTGGGGGAAAAAACATCATGTCACCTGCTCTCCAGAGACATTTGTTACAGTATTGATCCAATGTTAAAGAAATGTGAGTAGGTTTGAGATTTTTGAAGTATTGACGCACTTTTTTTGTGACGAGTAACCTAATAGATCACTGTTTTTGAATGTATATAGTAACTTTTTCAAAACTGCATTTTCTTAATTTATACTGTTTTCCTGTATTCTAAGGTTATTTTAGCAAAATGTATTACAAGAAAGTAGATAAGTATTATGTGACCTAAAGGCTCAATATCTCAGAGGGGCCTTTCCTAAACAACAGTGGTCACAGGCACTGTTTAACCACTGTAAACCGCTGGGATCTCAAACTAACTACCCACCAAGTCAGCACTTTTCCATAAAGATCTCACCGCCATGTCTCCATCGCAGTGCAGTTTGAATGTCGTTGTCCACATTACTGCACAGATGTGTTCAACTTTCATCTGTCTAATAAGATGCACAGTCGGGAGAGTCGTTACATTTAAAGGCAATAAGCAAACAGTGAGCATCACCAGCGAGAGGATCATGAATTGTTTGCACACAACTGATAAGTAATTGCTGCAATGTTTCCCAATCAGACCATTTAGTGTGTGACAGGAGGCGGAGAGACCGCAAACTGCACAATGACACCAGGCATAAGCAGGTGAAGTTGCTATGCTGTTTTACTTCAAGGGAGTTAAGCTTGATGAGAACGTATGTCATTACTACACATTATAAAACGGTTATCCACTGGAGAGGGAGGAAGGACTTGATGCTAATGATTATTTTGAGTCCAACATCAGTTTCGTCCACCCACATCCAGACAGGTGGCGTCCTGCAGGCACAGCAGTGCATCACAAGTGCATCAACATTTGCTCACTGGTATTCTGTTGGTCTTGTACAGGGCCGTTTTGCTATTTTGCACTTAATAAATATTAGGCAACAATACTTGTCAGAAACGCACCGTAGAGTGGAATTAAGAAGCACATGTATTTACTGTATGTATTCCAAATGGAAGTTTCTATTTACAATGAAGGTTCTGTCAATGCTTTTTTTTGGTTTTATACAAAATAAATTTACTTAACGTCTTTATTCAACTGTTTTGGCAGTAGGACAGTCAGTACAAACTCTGCTGTGCAGCTTAACAAATCCAAAGACGTTTCATTTAAATTCTAGTGAAGATCACAAAGTTTCCAAAGAAATAAATTAGTCTCACCTGGTTCAATATTCACTCTCTTTTAGCTCTGTTTTTGGTCTCTACCAACTCCTGACAAAACCACATGGCTCCCTTGAACTAAATGCTTCGCTATGTTCACCAATGAGTCTCTAACTGTGTCTGTCTGCTGTTTGGTGCTGAGCAGGTCGTGTACAGTGGGTTTTTAGAGCTTTTTCACTGAAAACAGCTGCCTGCTGGGCCTGATGCTATGTAAAGTTGTGGACCAGACAAACAGACAATGAATGAAATATTCAAACCAGAGTACTGAGAATATTTCATTAAGTGTAAACATCATATAGCTTTAATGAAGAGCTGGAACAAGCTGATAAGGAATAAATATCTTATACTGTCAGACAGAGCAGAATAAGACAATCTTTTCTGAGCTGTAATCCACTTAAAGGAGAAATACAAGCAAACTGAATGCTAAGCAGTTAAAAATTACGAGTGATATTTATTTTTGTTTTGATATTTAATTCAAGAAAACTTAATTTATGAAGTAATTTTTTAAGGGAAGTAAATTTGAAAAGTGTGAATTGTTACCTTTCACAACACTGGGTGTGAGGCAGGTTCCATTAAAGTTGGCAATTGATGTGCATTGTCTAGTTGTCATTTAAAATAATAAAATTCAAGATTTGTACAGTGGAGTTTTTTCTCTTACCTTTTTGATACCGTTGTTGTTCTCTGTGTCAGAGTTACACTCGTGTTGTGCTGGAGAAGCAGTACCACGGAAACCCTGTGGGACACAGAGCAGTCACATCAAAACAGCCTGCACACTGCTCATTAATGTTTGCCATCACAATCAGCCTCAGCTGTCACTCAGAGAGCGGGAGGACAGCCCCTCCACAGTTGGCCATAAGCACAGAGGATGATTACAACTCCAAATTTCCCACTAATAAGCCAAACAAAAGAAGTGAAAAGAGATATGCTTCCAAACACTGTCAACTTCTCATGAGCAATAAAAATGGTGGTTATCAATCAGGATGGGATACTAAGAACAGAACAAATCAATAAGCCAATAATAGAAACCTAAAAACATCTAGAAAATGTGGCTTTGAAGGAACCAACACTTTCCTCTTAAACCTCTGATGTCAATTTCCCAATTTTGTCAATTTGATTTCCTTAAACAGATTCTGGGCTTATCGTTTTGTTGAGTAAATTGATCCAATCTAATGAGATCCATTAAAAGGAACAGATGTCATGTAATAACCATGGTTACTGTTGCTAAAGCACTATAGGTAGAGGGAGAACTGGAGCTCAGTCATCACCATGGTAACCCCATGCCTTGCTTAGCTTCTTTGAGTGTGTAGCATGAATGTGTGAACAGTGGGTAGTGTGAATGTGTGTGTGTGCATGTGCATGTGCGTGTCTGTGTGTGAGACAGACAGTGAGTGTGAGAAGCTGATCAACAGTGTGTGAATACACATATGGTTGCCTATCTAAAGTCATCAGAGATATACGCAGTGTGTTGATAGTACTACTATACTTATGAGAACCAAGTAACCAAGGACAGACAGGTGAAGAAAAGTGACACGGAAGATAATTTGAGATAAAGATTAAAATTAGGTTTTAGGTTAAGAATTAAGGTTAGACAAATGAAACTAGAAAATAGGCAGCATGAGTAGCTTTGCTACACAATGTCCCATAGCTGCATCGTGTTCTGGTCTATTGAGGTTACTGTTGGTGGAGAGGCGGATGGATTTCCCTTTTTTTGAACATTTCTTTTCCTGAGTCACTGTTTAACATCAGTGTAAAATGACAAGTTCAGCATTTTGCTCTTAAATTTGGTCACCAAGTTTCAACGTTTCTTGTTAATGTTTTGGATTGCTGACCATATTTACTCCAACTCAGCTACACTCTAGCTGCACAGGAAATATCAGGGCAGTGTCAGGTCGTCAATATTTGACAATTTACCAGCTAAAACAACAAAAGGCAAGACACATCACCAAGTAGCAGGTCATAAAGGGAGTGAATGTCCTCAGAGGTGGTCACAAGTGTAATACCAGAAACATATGTGTATATGGATCTGTCGTTCAAGACACTGACCAGGTTTTCTCCCCACTCGGTCAGGCTGTAGTCCACAGTGATCTCCTCCCCCTTGGTGATGTCTCGGATGGCGATAACGACCAACCGCACCTGGCTGCCACAGTGAACCTCTCGAATACGGCAGTTAGGGGATGGAGGGAAGGAGCTGGCTGTTGGGGCCGGAGCAGAGGCTGTCAGGGCAGCCGGAGCTGTGGACGCGGGGGTCAGAGACGGGGACTGAGCTGATGTTGCCGGGGCGGGAGCAGGGACTGGTGTTGGTGTTGGGGCAGAGGAAGCAGGAGCTGCAGCCTGCGTAGAGGCCGAGCAGGAGCTGGTCTTGGATCCGGAGGAGACTTTGCCGTGAGCCTGCTCTGATGGACCGCTGGGAGGTGAAGGGGTGGCGGGTTGAAAGTTAAAATTCACTGTCTTGATCAGACAACATATGATGTTGGTCTATTTCTGTTCTGTTCCAAAGCTGTTCTCTTGGACTTGAAAGACATGTCGTGTATCTGATGGCCATTTTTTATTATCTAAACAAGTAGTTGAAATGAATACATTTTCTGTCAATTTCACAATTTTCATTCATTTCAGTCATTTATGAAGTAAAAATACCAGCTTCTCAAATCTGAGTGTTTGCTGCTTTTTTGTTTTATTTCATCGTAAATGTAACGTATTTGGAGGGACACAAGCAACTTGGTTTCTGGGAAGTGTTAATAGTTTTATCAATTAAACGTGTGATCGGTTATTCAGACATAATTGTCAAATTATGAAAATAATCATTAGTTGCCTCCCTATTTTTCAGTGTTGTCATATTCGTCATATGTTCGACATAGAGTTAAAGGTTGATACTGGTTCTAAGATCCAGCTTTGCTCTTGCATTTAGCTGCCATTTGCAATTTACAAATTGCTGTAAAAAGGGGTTTAACAATCAAGGTATATGAACAGAAGTAACAGAATTGTAATTATGATGTTTTCTCATTGTATTTACATTCTTCTAGCCATAGGGTTCGTTTTTTGCTGTGGGGATTCAGTGCAGCTGAATGAGCATAAAGCGAACTGTAAGAATCCACACATACAAGCTCATGCCAGTGCTTCTGGGCAGTGAATCTCAATCCTAGTCCTCAGTGTGCTGCTGATTTTCTATCCTACTGGCTAGTGCGCTGCATTCTTCTCGGGTATTAATCAGCCTGAATATATGGCTAAAATGAAAACCAATAGGGTTAGCAAGTCCTGAGGACCAAGACTCACAAGTGCTGCTCTCAGACAAAGCTGTCCTCAAGTGCTGAGTTAAGGTCAGCAACCATTCTTTTTTTTTTTTCTAATCTAAAAGCTGAGCCTATGAAGTAGCCTTTACACAGGCTGCCAGGAAATGTAATTATTAATGTTAACTGTTATTATAAACATGTATTTTCATCTGCATACCCATAGATTTATATGCAAAAAAGGTTTAACATAACATGCAAACAGAAAAAAATACATATATATATTTTATATACAGTATACAGCGTATATATTCCACTCACAGAAATCAATATAATCACATAAATATGCACACACCAGTTGTGAAGAGCAGGCTCTGTGTTGTAGAAAGGCCCGTCCAGTGTGGGCCGTTTATTCTCTGCTGCTTCCTTACGATCACCTGAGAGCACAGCAACAGTCAGTATAAAAGGATTACATACAAGTATGCAAGGACACACACTCACACGCACACAAAGGTCATCACCCCATCTCCTGGAGCACATACACAGGTGCACATCACAGCCCATATGTGTATGCACGCACACACACACACACACACACACACAAAAGTAGGTCACACTCACTTGCACACGCTCCACCCCCATACCAATGACAGATACACAAACAGATGCACATGCACACACACACACCCGCAGACACACACACACACACACACAACGAACACGTATACACACACAACGAACACGTACACACACACACACACAACGAACACACACACAACGAACACACACACACACAACGAACACACACACACACAACGAACACACACACACACAACGAACACACACACACACAACGAACACACACACACACACACACAACGAACACACACAC
>JAVQJD010056451.1:0-10651 GCA_036023655.1 Nannoperca australis
GACACTCACTCACACATGAGCACTCACACACACACACACACACACACACACACACACACACACACACACACACACACACACACACACACACACACACTCAAAGACGTTCGCAGATGCAGGTGTGGATATTGTCACTCATTTAGATTCAGTTGTGAGTTCTCTGGTCTGGTTTCTCGAGTCACAACTCATTCAAGTGAAGAAAAAAAGAAAAGAATTGGGTGTATCAAACACTCCTTTACAAACAACTTTACAGATCGGCGTAGCGCGCACATTGTTCAGACATGGACTGGATCGGGGGCCATTGCACACTTGTTCAGATGAGGGTTTGCTCTTCATGATGTCACTCTCAGAGCAGAATCAGATAATCTTGACCACAGGAAAATACTTGTGAGCTGAGAAGTCAAATTCAGGGAGGACCTGGGGATGCAGAAAAAGAAAATGTTTTAACAATATGGAACAGCTGTTAAAAAAGACATTAAGATATGCCCATCACAATGCATGTCAAATAAACACTGTATACACATTACCAACTTAAAACTTTTAAACCTCTAATTTCAAGATTGGAATCTTTCTTTTTTCGTGTGGCAGCTAAACACAAATTTTACACCTACATATAAAGTTGCTAATTTGTATTAGCTGTATCCACAGAAGCAAATGATACTCCAGGGAATGCTATATTGTGTTACCTTCGTCTCCTTCTTGTGTCCTCCAGCCAGGAGCTTCATGACTACTATGTTGGGTTTGGCCACCTTCAGTATACGGTTCACCTGTTATCAATTATTTACTGGTTATTGATAGTTGAGAACACTGGAAAAGGTAAAAACTATAATACAAACAAACAATTTAACTTAAATATATATATGAAATATTGTTAAACTGAGGCTGCTGTTCTTTTAAATTATGTTTGAATACTAGCTGATTTACAGGAATGGAACAGGTTACACAGGCAAAGATGAGAAAATCTTTCAGGAATAGATTTAACCTTTCAGAGCAGGCATTTGTTTTACACTCGTTAAATTTCCTGACCTCGGGGTCTGGGCTGGGCACATTTTCTAGGATGAGCTTGGCCTGCTGGAAGTGTTTGCTGGCCGCCATGTAGAGGTCAGCGGAGCCTGGCGGAGGATTGTACTTCTTCAGATCAGACATCTCCTGGAGAGGGCAACAAGGGCAAAATCAAGAGAGAGCAGGAAAAATTGGAGTGCGAGTCAGACAAAAATGGAAATTAATCAAAAAGGAAAAATAAAAGGTGGTAATAGGAATATGACGAGGAAAAGGGTGGAACTTAAAGAAAGTGAAGATCTGAGGGGGAAGAACAAGAAGATTATGTTCAAAAGAAGGAGAACAAGAGGGGAACAGAAAATGTGGAGAGCCAGCTCCAGTACCTTGAACTGGATGTAGTGCACAGGTGGAGGGGTGACCACACTGTTGAAGGGGGCAAAGCGGTGCTCATAGCGAACCTGCTCGCTGTCCAACTCAAACTGAGGCTTACGCACCTTCCCGTCCATATCCAAAGCCACCATAGTCTGAGGAGAGTGACAGGATGCACATTACTGAAGTGTGTGTCAAACAGGAGAGAAGAGGGGTCATAAGTGCGTCTGAACCAATGTCCTACCTTGTACATGCCAGCACACATGTTCTGGTATGCTTGACTCATGGTAATCTCCTTGCTGAGTGGGCGAACTGCAGAAGAAACCAAAACATAATATTAAGACAAGCACCTATAGGAGGATCACACATTTTTTGCACAGATGTTGGTTAATATGGTGTGGTCAGCCACAGAGACTACATTAAGAGCGTACCCTTTTTCTTCTTCTTGGTCTTTTTGCTGCTGCGTCCTTTCACCTGCTCCTCCAGAATCCGCTCCTCTGCCATCTGAGAGGAGTCGGCTCTGCTCAGAGTGGACATCAGCCACGCGTACAGGAACTCTGACAGGTACCTGCAGTCAAGCGACAGACAAAAAGAAAGAGATCTTGTTTTCTGTGCCTTAACTGAGTTTTACCAGCGACAGACAAATGTGTGTGCTCTCACCAGTAGATGTAGTAGTACTCATGCATGCTGTACAGCTCCAGTTCAAAGCCACTCAGCAGGTACTGGATCATGATCCTCAGGTTATGGTAGAGGATCCAGGTGCCCAGACAGGCTAGATGCTGTCGCTGGGGCTCAACTTTCATCAGCAAGCTATGCAGGGCAGCATCCACCTTCTCTGCCTGCAGAGCACAACAGTTTAGTAGAGAGTTTCGTAGGTTGGCTTATAAATGATTAAAATCACAGCTGCCCTCAGAGCGGGTAAAAGAAAACCACAACAAAGAGATAAGGAGAAATAAATATGTAAACCATCATTTTTTTTGCCTAACTTGTGTGGCGCAAAATGCAGAAACAGTGCTACTGTGCTTATACACGAAAAAGCAAAAGGAGAAATACAACAGAGACAGCTGAAGTTAACCTCGTCCTGCAGTGTGGCAAACTCTTCAAGAATGTGACCCAGCTTGTCTCTCTGTCGAGCTCGGTTGTGTCCATGGATCTGGATCAGACTGCAGAATGGCTGCAGGGACAAATGACAAGAGTCATACAATCTCACACACACACACACACAACTTGCCTACTCATGTCAAGGGTTGATGAGATATTAGCTAATACTTTCAGTGTTACACCCAACATCCAAAATATAGCACAATAGGAAAAATAAAGCGTATCTTTACATGACCATGTCTCATCAAACTCTTTTGAGGCAGCAATTTTGCATCTCTCCTAAACGGTTCACTTTTGATTCAACTACTGAAACAAACTTCAGCTGAAGTATCATTTTGAACAGTAAAAGTAACGTACCCTGGAGCAGTGCGTGACAAAGGAGTCAATGTAGTCCTTGGCCTGGTGATTGTTGAACAGACAACACCTGAAGAAAGACAAGTACGTACACACACACACACACACACACACACACACACACACACACACACACTATAAGCATCTTGAGACACAATAAGCTCATTCATATTATTGCAAATCAACCGTAAACTAAGTGAAATTACTGGAATGACATTAAATGATGCACATGTTACGGGTTAAATCATTTAACCAATGCCAGACTTACTTATAGGAGAGGACAGGTGGGCTGACAAAGTACCTCAGAGCATCTTTAATCATGTCCTGCATCAGGTAGGTCCCAAACACTTTCCTATTATCGATTAGGAACGTTGTCTGGATTTAGAAAAACAAATTCGTTTAGCTCTCATACGCTGGGTTTTAATGATACGGTTATGTGACATCATCCAAAAGCTTTATTAATTACCAAATTTATATAAACTACGAACACTGCACGTACATTTCAAGGAATCTCAGACAAAAAGGTTCAGAATCAAAATGGCAATTGTAAGCTCACTTGAAGAAGAGATCTGGAGAGCACACAGGGAGACTGCTCACTGAACTCGCAGAAGAAGTCCTGGTAAAACACAGTATTCATATCGTTTGAATTCATATGCCTTTATCATTTAGAATAATCCCTTCGCACTAAGCAATCCATACAAAAATGTTATATCCCAAATACTGATAACAAATCCTCAGCTATGCACATAATGAATTGGCAGAAGCCGCTTATTTAGGGTTACAAGTTCAGAATGTAAAGTAAAGATCTGGAAACGTGTTTACCAGTATGCCATGCAGGTTGGTGGTGTTGATCACGTCACAGACAGTCTTGATGCGTTCTATAAGTTTGCCGAAGTAGGCCACCATGTCCTCCCTCTTAATGATCTTGGCGTAGCGAGGAAAGGTGGGTGGCAGCAGTCTCTGGTTTACCAGGGGCTCAAAGCCCATCATGATGGGGTGGTCTGCAGCATACACAGGAAAAAAAAAAACCACAAAAAGGTTAACACAGTTCACATTTCATAATTACAAAAAGTAATCTTCCCTAAGAGGCTGCCTCGGCTAATTGTGGTGGAGCAAGATAAAAATGAACTGAAGTTTTTAACAGACTATTTTTAGCTGTGTGTTGAGGTAGAGGGGGTACATTTAGTGTGTATTGTAACTATCTAGGTTGCCAAGTCGACTGCTTATCTGGATGGCTGCAGAGCATGAACGCGTATAATGGATGCACAATTTCATGTATGTGTGACACTTTCTTTCATTTAGTTGTCCTAGGCATGTTTGTATAAAACTGTGTGTGTGTTCTTTTAGAGCTGTTGGTCTGTAAATTCAAGCCAAACTATGTGACTTGACTGAAAGGTGTGTGTGTGTGTGTGTGAGTGTGTATGTTACCTCCTTTCGTGGTGTCATTCTGTGACTGGATGCCGTGCTGAATACTGGAATGAATAGCTGATAAGAGGTCAGCTGCCTGAGCCACAAGCTTCTGAGCCTCGCCCACCGAGCTTGTCTAAAAAAAAAAAGGCGCAAACATAAACAAAAACACACACAACAACAAAGAAGTAATCCAATTTAACATACATGTGCCTAGTACACAAGATGCTTAATGAGCAGAAGCTCTAGTAGTCATTAACTCTCTCGTTGCCTGATTGTGTGCGTTTGTACGTGTATTACCTCTTTCTTGGTAAAGGTGATCAGTGCAGTCAGTAGAAGGCGTGTGAACTTGATTCTATTGAAAAGTGCCAAATACTGCTGATGCTGGAAAAATAAAGTATGACAACATTAAAACAGCCTCACGTGTACATGCAAAGCTATTAATACATGTACTTCCTAATTGGTCTTTCAAGCTCCACAAGAAATCACAAAGGCTGGATTTTAGTTTTGTTTTGACCACCCAGACAAAGTCCATTTTTGGGTCCAATTTTTTGTTCTTCCTTCATTATTATTATTGTAATGAAGCAGCTGGAAATTCCAGAGCAGAGTCTCCAAAGGTCATATGAGTCCCACACTGATAGACTGTAGATGGAAAACAAATTATAACGAAGGAGGGATCAAGGTTTAGTTTGTGGCTGAAATTTTGGGATTCAAGACTAATAATGGGTTGATGTGATCTGATATGGTACTTGTGGTTCTGTGTATTTAAAATAACTAATCTTTCAGATGGTCTGAATGTTATTCCAAAAAAAACAAAAACAAATCTGCAGCAAAAACTCCACGGAGGAATGCCCCGACTTACCTCCAGCTCTACCTCCGGGTTTCGCTGCTCACCCTGTCGACTGCGCGTGCTCTGAGGCCGCAAGAGAGAAACCAATAAACAATGTAATACTCAGCATTTGCGTCAGCACTTTTATATTGATATTTTAAAGAGTGTGGCGTACACATACCTTAACTTTCCTCTGCAACTCATCCTCCACATCTTTCAGCATACCTGGTGAGAAGAACAAATAAGAGCGAGAGAGAGAGGACGTCAGCTACCTCTGTTCCTCTGAACCAACAGTATTAATCTATATTTGGCCTCTGTTGTCTACAGTATACATGAAACTGTTGACTTCATGAACCATCACAGTTCACTTCTTGTACCTGTCACCCGCAGGTCTGTGACATTACTGGCCATCTTGAAGCCATAGGTCATGGCCTGGAAATCCTCCTACAGAAAGATATGAGGTCAAATCATCATTCAGATGTAAAAACACGATACTGACTTATCAAGGACCTGATCCACAGGGAATGTAAACGCCTAGGCAATCACTCAAATACTGTCACACACATTTGCACATAAAATAATGTCTTCCATCAACTGAAATTGGGTTGTTATATGTATCTTCCAGCAATCTTAGTGTCCCCTTGTCAGATCTAAAACAGTGCAGAATCACACACACAGTAGAAAGCTGCTTACCTCCTCGAACACAGCAGCCTTGTTGACTTTCTCTCGTGCGATGTCACACACCTTCAGGATGCCCAGGGCAAACGCTTTGAGGGCTGGCTCCTCAATCAGGTCGGGGTTATGGACGTACAGACACGTGAACACAGTCTGCGCCAGGGAGTGGCCCTCCAGCCATGTGATCTAGGAACACATGCAAACATGCACACGTGAGTACTGGGTTTCCCAGGTGGTAGTGGTGCTGATGTAAAATTCATTGGGCTTCAGTGACCATAATGTCAAAACACCTTCATGACTTTTTAATTCTTACTTTTGTATTTTCCTGTAAAGTGACAAAGAGGCCAGTGCAAACCTCTAGATTCACGTTATACACAAAACCCAAACACTGTGAGAAAGTGAAACTCACCAAACAGCAGAAACATGTGTCTATGATCCCGATGAGTTCAGGAAGACTAAGGTCTTTTACCTTGATAGCACCTTCCTAGAACCAACACAAGAGAAAAACACAAATGACATAGACTTCGTGGTTAATTATATTGTTTTTATTAAAACAAGACAACACAATAAAAGCTGTATATTTATGATCAGAAAACTAGGCATTCTGTCTTAATTTTCATTGTACGTCAGTGAGAGGACAGCGGTACTATACCTTGATAGCTTGTTCAAAGTTGAGCACTTTCCTGTTGACCTGGTTTCCAATCATTCCTGCGTCCATCTTAGGATCCATCATCTCTATGGCCGACATGGCCTCAAACAGACCAAACCTGCCACCAGAGCAGAACGTTTAGTGTCTGTTTTCTATGTGATTTTACAAAAGGTTCAACAAATCTCGGATTTTGAAGACTTAATATTAATGATGATATATGTGGGCTGATCCAATAGCTGTTGCAGCTGTTCCAGTATGGTTAAGTCAAACATGTTTATGCAAAATAATATATTTTATAATTATATGAATAATAATTTCGTGTTTCACAGCAATTATTCTGTCTTGTCAATTGAAGCTATGAAGTCACTGAAGTAGTATTTAGACTTTTGGACATGAAAACTAGCTATTGAAATCAGCGCTTATCTTCTTTTTGGGGAGCATTAACAGGCTGACTCGTGCACAATACCTAGCTGTAAGTATGGGTTTTTGTAATTTGAGGGAACTGAAACTTTAAAGTGTGAGCGTGCAAAAAGCATTTAGTCCTACTCACAGTTTGTCATGAAGCAACTCCCCGAGGTTCAACTCTGCATAAATAAAGGATGAGGAAACATGTCAGTCCCTTTCGTAACTGCACAAATCAACTCACACACACACACAGACACAATCACTAGCAGAGCCTGTACCTTTGCATGCGCCCTTAAATTCACGTGTGATATCAACCCAGTTGGCATTGTTTTTCATTTTTTCTGGGATGCCCAGTCCCCAGCCAGCATCATCATCCTCAACTGCTGACTTCATCACCATGGTGACTACTAAAGAGAAACACAAAGAGAAACAGGACAAAGTGTTGAGTATATTACAAAATATCAGCTATTACAACCATCTTTTAACTAGCGGAAAATGTCAAAATATTTTGTGACAGTATGTGACTCATTGCCTGACTCCAAAACACATCTTGTCGACATAACACACGTTTCTTTTATCAGACATTTTGCCTTACCATAGATGGAACTGCACAGGTGTAACTAATCATATTAATGATGGCTCTGATCAATTTGGGTGTGATAGTAAGCCATGCCAGTAAGACAGCATGAACAATAGCACAACTCCAGAAGTGGCATACCTAAATGAAATACACATTTACATTAACACAATCATGTACTAAATTCCTCCACTGGACTTTCCAAAGGTTAGTTGACAAACACAGGATATACCTTCGTCCACTGAGCAGCTGTGGATGCTGTAATAGTCCAGTGTCGTGCAGGGTATTAACATTTTCACGGGTCAGTCATAAATATAAACTCATGTTACCCTTTTTAATGGCAATGCCATGCAAATCCAATAGGCAATACTCTGTTCTATTTTACATTGACAAACGACAATGGTTACACTTTCCTACAGGGCGCTGTATGTTCTTAGAAACTTTTACACATTACTGGTCATACCTTTACTCCTGGAAACAGTGGAGTAGAGAAATAACACCATGCTCTGTGATCTTACTTGAGAAGCTTATGTTAGAGCCTAAAAAGGTGTAAATTGCACGCCTGAGTGCACTGGACAGTCTCAGCCTTTTAAACCAAGAAACATGTCAGTACTGTGAAAGCTAAGGGGGAGAGAAAAACACTAATTTCTGTATGACTGATTTATTCATATTTAACTAATTTATGGAAGTATATTTACATAATAATGGTTATAGCATTGGTATCGGATATTCTAACATTCATTTTAATTGAAATGTAGTACTAACTGAGTTGCGATACAACAACTGCAGATAGTGATATGTGAATATAATATAAACACAGTGAAATCGATTTGACCTGATCACATGCAGGTAACATAATTACAGCTGTAAGAAGAGATTGGTGCATTTTCTTCAGTCTAGCATCTCACTGATAAAAAGTACTTAGCTAACAGTTACATGTCAAACAAATACACGACACTAACAGCTTGTGAGCTTATTTGAGTAAACCTACATTTGAACTTTTTACAAAAACGTACAAAACGACTAAGAGGAGGATGCAGCTCAAGTTACTTGTGAGGTATTAAAAGACTGAGATGCATAGGGCATGTTAGCTAACTATTACCAACGTCAAAGTAGCTTGTAATAACGTGTGCTAACAAGCTAATGTTGCCCACAGTGGGTGTTTCCTGTGATTAAAGTCCGGATATCGTCATTTTAACAGGTTATTCAGTTTGATCAGGTATACCAAACACGAATATTTTTACGAGAAAGCGATATTTCCGTTGTAAAATAGCACGTACCTTTAGGATTTTGTTTTAACCATGTAGCTAATAAAGACTTCTTCAAAGACTGTAATGATTGGTGCATACATTTAACGTCACAGGCCACTGTCAACCTGGGAAATGTAGTCTTTATATGTCATTATAGAGCTCAAGCCCCCCAATGAATAGTTTTGGGCTTAAAACTTGGCCATTGTATATATAAATCTATATTAATGTTATATTTTGGTGAAGGCTACGATGCACTTGGCTCATTCGGAAGCTTTCTATCCGCGTCCTATCTGCGCCTAAAGCCACATAGAGAAACATACTCTCGCGTTGTTCACGAACAGCCCCTCTGACAGTTGGGGGTGGTCTCATCACAACATCATCAGGGCGTTTCAGGCAACTCTCATACACACAGCCTCAGTCCCCCATATCTTGGAATTGGTCCTCCCTGAGTGGGACAACAGTTCCTTTCCAAACAGGTTCGTGAAATCCTCCTCATTGTTAGTATTATACAGGCCTATTGCTTTAGCTAACATTGCCGGTGTGCTCATTATTTAGCATTTTTGTTAGCATATTCCTCCGTTAGCTAGCCTGCTGTCGCAGACAGGCGGCCGTTAATGAGTGACTAGTTCAGCAGGTGCAGCGGCCACCAGCCTCAGCTAGGTTATTTATCTGTCTTCTAAAACAGCCTTGTCTCGCCGTTAACCTCGCCCCAACCACAATAACCTAATGACAACGACTAACCCAAATATTCTCTCAGGCTGTTAAGGCAGTTGCTTATCATGTTTTCTAAAGATTCCGGTTTGTGGAATGAGGCAGCCCTACGAGGTTATTGTAGCCAAGCCACCATCTGTCCCATGTAAGCTGGCCTCCACAACATGCCAGTTTTGCAACTGCTTTGAAGAAAGCTTCAGATAGATTATCCTGAGTGTCTTTATGGTCTGACCTCTAGCTACATGTATGCTTCTCCTTAGCCCACACGTACCAAGGCAGTACCTTAGATCATCAGGTATTTGGAGGTTACCTGTCTAGTTAGAAAGAGTGGTGGGCTTTTGCAGTCTGACTCTGTAAGCTTTGAAAACGCATGACTAAAGAGTTAAGGTTAGCAATCTTATTTAAAAGCTTATTTCTAATCGAAAAAGACTTGCAACATCGCATTGTAGTATATTGCTGTTTGTGGCTTTTAACTGCTTTGTGTATTTTATTGTAAAAAAGATGTCATTGTCATTTGAGCACATTATAACCTTGTTATAAAAATCCCATGCCCAACTTTATCTCACACAAATTATGTTGACTTATAGCTTTTAAATTTTACAGCAGCATTGTTTATGGCTCATCTTATCTTAACCCATAATTGCTCCTATATTCAGTCCTGGGAGACACACTGAACTGTTGGCACTGTAGGCACTTTCTAGACTTTCCTTGCTGAATAGTGCTGTTTGTTTTTTCATTTTTGAAATCGGTTTTGGCCCATTGTTGTTTGATGTAATGCATCTGAACACTAGTATGGCTTGTGTTCAAATTACCTTGTCTACACGTCTTTTGTCTCTGGACATTTGAGATCTGCAGCATGTAGGACGCCCCCTTTGTTTTGTATAAAATCGGCCAGGAGGTTCTGTGTATCTGATAGTTGTTCTGTCCTGGTCTAGTCAATATGAGCCATCTATCTATCTGCAGCTGCAGATTGTCCAAGCACTCACTGCTAGGCATGTTTTTTGTTAGTCTTTTTCTGTCAGTGAGGTCTTTATTTTCTTTGTCTTCCAGACGACATGAAATGTTGATGTGGTAAAAATGAACAAACCCAAAATGGCCACAGAGAAAGGGTGAGTTGCTTTGCAATTTGAAGACATACAAATGCAATTCCGTCTGCATAAATAAACACACATGCAGGTTGTGATATGTGAGCATGTGCTACCGTGTAATAGCTGCTCAGTCACAACCGTCTGCTGTTCTCATATTCTCTCTCTCTCTCTCTCTCTCTCTCTCTCTCTCTCTCTCTCTCTCTCTCTCTCTCTCTCTCTCTCTCTCTCTCTCTCTCT
>JAVQJD010056453.1:0-14785 GCA_036023655.1 Nannoperca australis
AATGGGCAGAAATACCAGTGGAGACGTGCAAGAAGCTGCTCATCAATTATAGGAAGCGTTTGATTGCTGTATTACCCAATAAAGGCTTTTCTATTGATTATTGAGGAAGGTATGAATAACTTTGGACATGTCACTTTTTGTTCAAATGTAAATAAAAGCTGAAAAATATTTTTTTACACAATGATGCCTCTTGTAAATCATCTTATAATCTTCTGGGAGACGCCTGTTTTGTTTCCAATCAAGAAAACACTTGGTGGTTGAATAAAAGTAACAAAATTTCAAAATTTGCCAGAGGTATGAATCAATTTGGGCTTGACTGTATATTCGGGAAAATCCCCTCCATAGGTAAACTAGTATTTAAGATGCCTGTACTATGGATGCCCATATTTTACCCACTCAGAAAATTCCATGAGTCATTCTCATTTTACCACACAACTCAAGACCCACTTGTTTCACGGTCTTGGCTTTTGCAATAACATGCCACAATATTTAGACTGCAAAAAATAACAAACCACTCGTCAGAAAATACCACTAGGCTTGAGATTCTTCATACAGTCAGCATGCTTTTATTGACCTGCACATGAAAGAAAACCATTACAAGTCTAGTTAGAAGTGTAGGTCACATATAGCTGTCTTAACACATTTTAGCAAACACAATAATCCATTTGCTAGACATTTTAAAACCTTTCAATGTCCATTTTCAATTAAATATTGCCAAATTTTATCATAGACATTGTATGTGTTTTCACCTTCACAGTCAGAGGATGTCATTTGTCATTTTGATTGGTTGCTGACCTAAAGAGGTCAGGTCTTACGTAAGGTGAGCCAGCCTGAGACAGACACCAGAGAGAGAGAATGCTACTTTGCTGCAGATAGAAAAAAGCAGCTTTTTGTTGAGCCTGTGATGGATAGTGAATGATCTCTCTTCCTTGAATTATTTTTGTTAGTTTGTGTTTGCATGTATTTGTTTGGAGGGAATGAGTCAAGCAATGGCGGTGAGCTAGTCAACCTCACTGGGGTTTCAGGTAAGGCCTGCATAATTTCCTGTGTTGGCAATACAGGCATTTATCAAACAGTATGTTGTGGTCAGTTTGTAGTTGGCACAGCCACAAGGAGTAGTGGTTAGTAATCCCTTAGACCAAACAACACATATTTTTACCAGTACCACCTTCACCGTGATAACCTGCACATTACCAAAACTATGAATGTTGGGCATTCATTGGCCTTATATTACACTACTGTTCACCACTTTGGCTCATCAATTATTTATTATTACTTAAGCATAGAATTCTGACCAAAAAATGTTTTTCAATGTACATAAAAAAAAGAGGCACAGTCTATGCTCCGCAACTGCTACTTCCCCACATAATCTCCTTCACCATCCTCTCCCTCTGATTTAAGTTTCTTCTCATCCTCTGCTGGTATCATTTGCCACTCCATCAATCCACCAAAGCATATTTGGCCTGCATTGCGTCTCACTGATTGACTTTCTGACATCATAAGTTGCCATGCTTAATGATTTAACATCAGAGTGAAATAAAAAAGAATGGCATCTAATGTTTCAGAAAATGTGTTGACAGAGGAAGTGATCCCAAAGTGGATCATTCCGGAGCAGTCGGGATCTGGCAGAAATGAAGCTCTAAATCTATTTTCCAGTGAGTTTAGAGAGAACGAAGAGCTATGCTGACTTGGATCCTGGATGCATACTGATTGGATATACGTATGGATGCATAAATAGGCACCATACCATTTTTGCTCAAGAGACAAATAATAGCACCACTACGACGATTTGAGGATCGGTCCAGGGTATCTAACATCCAAACTCTTCAGTATTTCACTTGAAACAGCATTATAACGCTACATAAAGCTTATCTTTAGTGTAGTGCCATTAAAACTAAGCACTTGCCAGAATATAAATTCAAATGGGAATCATCACTGAAGGGTAGTTTTACGTCTATCGTTGCTAAAATCTTTTAATGCTACAAAAGCATTTCTGTCTAACACTATAAGACAACCTTTGATGCCACTTTCTTCCTTCAGTAGCTAAAGAACCAGGTCTTAAGATACTAAGAAGTCTATATCAAGGGAGGGTTTCAACTTTAAATTAAATTCTTTCATCTTTTACTCCAAGCTTGAACTTTCACACAAAGCAAGCTGGGGTTGATATCCTCCAAAAAGTCACTGAAGCAAGGGGGAGCAAGTGGGAATATCTCTGGGACTTGAGGATGATGTTTAATGCGACAAGGTATTAACAAAAACTGATAACTTCCTGATGATGAATGAGCTAATCCCAGAGGTCTGTAGAGAAGGGAAATTGTCCAAACAGACAGCACTCTAAAATGTCCCTACATGCATAAATAATTGAGACAATGAATTAAAGGCAGTCTACTCCAAACACCTGATCCTCAGTTAATAATAGTGTGTTTAAGAAATAACAGAAGCAAGACATTAATGTGGTGTCACATCTCAGGATCAGTGGGCTCCAAAGAGGAAGACCACGCATGATTTAAAGTAATTGAAACAATATTTTATTGGAAACCAAGACAAAACCAAAGAAATAAATGAACCTGTAGTCTGTAAATCAGACTAAAGACTAATTTGTTCCGGGAATACAACAGCACTTAAATGACACATTGTTTCAATAAAGTACAGCATATTGTATGATATTATAGTGGAATTGTATTGTAGTTTGAATGTATTGTATCTGATAATGTACAAAGATAATCTGTTCCTAGATTTAATGCTCTTTTGATTCTGCCATTGGCAGCAATGTACTTACCTATGTGAAGGCAAAACCAAGAGGAAAACCAAACCTAAAGGCTAGATGGTGATGGTAAGAGAGAGTGAAACAGAATGAGGAGCCACCTTAAATAACCTAAAAGTCAAGTTAAATGGCTCCGCCCATCTCTACCTGCAGGCAGGTTACAAGCAACTGAGTGACATTGCCTTAATGCATCCCACAACATTGTCTTACCTGACGCCTCTGCTCATAAATCGTTTGTCTTAATTGTCTTAAATTTGTCTTAATTACAATTAAGACAATAAACAGGTGCAGCAATGTCATTGCTTATTAAAATCATCAGCTATTCTCTTATGTATAAGATTATATATATATATATATTTATATATGGAGTTAAGACAGTGGAGCATATTATTTTTTACTTTTTACAACACTGACTTTTTTTTTCTTCTAGTAATTTTCAGACATTTTTCCTGAGCAAACTGAAAATGTGTTTAAAACAGGAGAAGGTAAATTTACTTACTTAGTTTTAGTTTTTTCCAGCCATTGAAAATAAGAGATTTATGATAGTTGTAGTGGACAGGGTCTCAGTAGGGATAAAGTGTTTGTTGTACTAGGAAAGGAAAGTGCCCTAGCAGCACAGAAGTTCAGTTTTGTGGCCATGAGACCTCAAATAGCCCCAGTTGACCAGAGCTTTCAGGCCTATTGGCTGATTTCCCAAAGCCTCTGCACAGTTGATATAAGGCCTGACTATCAGCTGTAAAAACTCCTTATTAACATCAAGCATGTTATTCCTTCCCCCCCTCCCCTCCTCTTTTTCCTTTCTTTTCCCTCTGTTCTCTCTTCCACCATGTTTAACTGTACGTACAGGTAGAGGGGGTGTTTCACTTATGGAAGAGGACATAAATCCACAAAGCTGCCTCAGGCAAGGTCTTCATCACAAGCTCATTTCTCTTCACTTTACATAAAGTCAGCAGTCTTAACTTCATAATTACACAGGGCGTCTGTGGCTGTGGATAAAGAAAATGCTTTGTCCAGGTATAACTGCTTCAAAGGCACATTATAATGATAAAATTCCAATAAATTATCTTCACTGTAACACTCATATCTAATTGTGATTATTGTAGGCCTTAGAAGCAATAAAAAAAGTCAGTAATATACAATATATGTTTAAAATGCAATACAGGTCAGAAAGAATGATGTCTTTACCATTATATGGGCCACTGAGAGGGATTCTATGTCTGTTTGCATCTACTTACTTACTTTCTGCTATATTTTAAATTGGCTCTTTGGCTCGTTTTTGTTTGTTATTAGGACATTGTATTCACCAAAGTAATCGCTACGCTATGTACGAACAATCAGATATCATTGTATACAAGCTAGTAAACTTTAGTCAGAGTATTACACTATTTTATTTGGAAATAAAACTGAAGTAAGTGCACTCAGAATGCCATGTCTCATTGCAGGGGGAAACTGTGTGTGCCCACTACTATAACACGTGCTGTAGGTCAGAAATGAACTATTAATTGGGTGGGAATGACGGCCAAAATGACAAAAATGAGACACAAGTTAACACACCAGAATGATCCTTTACCTTTGTTTTCAAAGCCGAAAGCACCCATGGCACGAACACACAACTGTACTTATCTAATCCCAATGTGTATTATTCGGTACAACTTAGGTACAATATGCGCATCATGGACTATGTGATAGTAGCAGAGCTGCCTGCTATATGCAGTTCAGTAGTGGATGTTTGTAGCTAAGTAAGGCTCTGTCTCACCTCAGGAACATGTCCTGTGGTCATTTTCAAACTGTTGCAAAGAGGAAAAAAGAGAAAGCATTATTAGTTTTTTCATTTGTTTCATATGCATTTTAAAAGCTGGTCTGTGCTGGGTTTTTAGAATGAATTGTCTATTGGTCAGTACTAACACAGCTGTTAAAGGTAAGCTCAACACTAGCACAAGGGAAATAATCAGTGACAATAAAGGAGAGGACAGACAAAGAGATAAGTGAAAAATATCTCCAGACAGGACACTCTGTTTTGATGATTCTGCACTTATAGCGTGTGCTTAATTACTTCATTAATTATCCTGACACGAAAAATTGGGGCATATTTAACAAGTAGTCATTAGTTAATCTTCAGTAACAATGCACAGACACAAAGGTCAATACAATAAGTCATTTAAAATGAAATACATGTTCAGATACAATGGATTATAGGGGTATGTGTAGATGGATTTAAACACTGGCACCAAGAGCAATTTGTCATGTTCGTGCAGGCACAGGAAAGGACTAGCTTGCATTTTCAACAACAAAACAATACAGCTTTTCTCACCACATTGCTCTGTACTGTACTCTGTACTGTATGCACTGAAAATATTTATCTATGATTATTGTGAAGCTATAGTGTTTAATAGTTATTATCTATAGTTGGATGTCTGGTTGCATACACATATCTGCATTCATGTGTGCTTCCGTATGTGTGTTGTATACCATTTTGTAGTGATTAATGTCCCTTGTCCCCATTTGGTGATTGGAGATGATATCCTGTAATGGCCTTTCAGTTGTAATTTAACACTTGTACCCAGAGGGTGTAAACCACCAACACTAGCTTTGAGTGCAACTTAAATGAAGTGACCAAAGCCATGAGAATGCAATGTGAATCTTATGCAACAGAAAACAAGGTTATGATTTGTCAGTAAAAGCCTATTACAGTGCATGAACTCAGAAGAATTGTATGTAATTTGTGTCATAACTACAGGGTGTAAGGATATTGAGTAGATCATTTAAAGTAAAGCCACTAGAGATGAAAGGATTGATTAACTGATTTGTCATTTCACATAAAAGTAACAGTGATAACTGATTACTGAGTCACTGATTATATAGTACAAAACATTTAAACACATCCTGCTACTTCCAACCAAATATCTTATCTTTCTCTATATTTTATATCACAATGTATACCATTGTAAACTGTACATTTTGTGCTGTTGGTTGGACAAAAACGCAGTTGGAAGATGTCTCCTTCACTCTTTTCTCACACAATTGGTTAATCACAAAGATAAGTGATAATAATCATGTGTTGGAGCCCTAAAAGGGTACACTTTGGATGTGTAACCCCCACATTGTGTTATACAGTTTTCCTTTGTTGCCTTGAGTACCAGTTCAGAGGAAGCCTCCTGTAAATTGTACATTTTAAAATAGTATAGCTTGACAGGTCAACAAGGCTATCACCTTCCAAATGCATATCAAATACAATATGTGGCCTATTTAGCCCAAGTTAAGATAGAAATACACTGCAACTCAATCTCACAGGAAAAGCCATGGGTACAGCCCACTTCTGTTTAGTCATTCAGAGCCTGCATCTTTCCCTAAAATGGGAAATAAATATGAACTTTTTTTATGTTGAAATAGCAATGCGTTGCAGACTTTAGTGCTAACTGTGCCTACCATGAATTCATTTTTGCTAACAAACATAACTTATATGTCAGCTGGCTTTAATGTATTACTCTTTGTTTTGTTAAAAGCACAAACCCAGATATAAAACTACCGTTTTGTAGTTCTTAAATGCCACAGTGAGTTATTTCATGTTTGCTTTTAATACATTCATCAGTTTAGTTTGAGAGTAATTAAGACAGTTCATTTGCTATTTCTGCCTTACCTTGTGTTTGTGGCTCTGCTTCATTTGTGCGCACTCTGTGTGTGCTCTGTGTGTGCTCTGTGTAATTGTATTGTAATCTGAATATTATTTACTCCCTACAGCAAATCCTATTGTTTGTTGCCGTTGTCCGATGTATGTAGCATCCCGCTGCTGCTTGTTGCTGATTTGCCACTGCAGGGTATCTGTAGGCTTAGTGCTCACTGGCATCTGCTCAACTGATGTAACCAGTGATTAATTTCGCTTCCAGGGAATTGACTGATATACATTTGTACCTAGTGGTAAGTAGGGAGCCAGATGGCATCCAGGGTGGCTTGTTTACTAATGGAGACTGTGATTTAAACTTTGTTTACTCTTTGTATTGAAGGGCTGCGACATGATAGTCCAGATAAAGACTCAATGCGACTGTGGAAACTTTTTTCATTTTACTTCAGTGCAGATGGGGCTGGCCAATCCAGAGACAAGGTAAGTGTTCAGTACATCTCCTGCTCCCGTATGACAAAACAACAATGATCAAACAACAATCTTTATGAGAGATAAAAGATGATGAAACCAGTGTTACATCACAGCTGGAGATCATTTGAAATGCTGGTACAATATCAGATATTCAAAAGAGTTTCAGGGCCCAAAGCAATTTTTTGAAAATATATATTTACAAAAGAAAACAAGTAAGATCAAATGTTAAACACAAACAAACACACAACAACTTTTACTTTTAAAAGATTTTTCCTGCATTGCATGTAATAATCTCAATAAACCCAAATAACTGGACACTTCTTTAACACCAGACATGCTGGCTCTCTGTTTCTCTCCCTTTCCTTGTAACATTATAAAGGCCTTGAATGCTTTTGTAAGATTCCATGTAATACTTAATTCATTCTGTGTATAAAGTGACAGTATGTAATACGGTCCCCTGAGGTTAGATTATAATGTTAGCACAGCGTTCTGAAAATTCAGAAAGAAGTGGCAGCAGAGGAGAATATGAACATTTAACCCATTTGTCACAAAGTGCTTCAGTGGTAAGCAGCCATAATACATTAGATATAAAAGAGTAATAAAAAATAAGCAAAAAGACAAAAACAAGGGCATTAGAAACTTTTGAGCCAGAGCATGTGCATCTGTGTGGGATAATGTGTGTGTCCTCACACACCTGTGAGTGGATATTAGTGCCCGAGGCAACACAAAAACAGTCTGTAGGAAAAAAAGAGTAAATTATGGATGCAGGAAGGTACAAATGGAGCGTGTGGTGCAGTCAGAGCTAATGTAGCCTGCAGACTCTACAAAATTCCTGCCTTTGGAATTCTTAATTATTGACACAAAAACAGAGAAAAGTCCATTAAAGCCAAGTTGCTCGTTGTATTCTCGTGGAGATACTTCTCGACTTGTCCTGGAGAATTGTAGAACTGTATTGTATGTAACTGTAACTATCCTTTGGCTTACTATAACATATATGTTAGGGTTCAGTGACTTTACAGTGAGCTTAACATACTTACATAATAACATCAGAAAAATACAATTTCAAAATATTCCTACAGTAATTTACATTTCTTTATCATCACTATTATATATATGCCTCGTGACATCCAATAGTATATTTGTAGTGACTCCTTTGCCAACATATGGCCATGTGGGTTGTCTGTGGAGCAACTTATTACAACCCATATTTATATGTATTTAAATGAGGTAGGTTGTAGGATTCTTTTGTTCAAATGCATAGAATGCACAAGCTGTGACCTTGCATAACACTTGCATGTAGATAGGTTACATTATGGCTTATGATTATAAATACAACAATTTACATAACATTATTTTGTGTTGCCATATTTATGTCAATAAATTAACTATGGAGGATTTTTAACATTCTCTTTCATCATAAAACAAAAACAATGAATAGAAGTTGGTAGATGTGCCCACTGAATATATCAAGTGCAAGATGACACAGCAAGTGGATAAAAAGAGACACTTCCAATATTTGTGCATGTTAGGAATCACAGTTGAAACCCTCCTGTCAGGCTGAGCTCATTGGAAATTGGTACATTGGGAGCTCTCTATACAAACTGGCCTCTATTACAGTGTGCACTATTGTAATGACAGTTTGTCATTTTTCTGTCAAAGGAACAATGGAAGACACTTTTTGGATGCTAACTTTCCATTGTGAAGGAGGAAATTACTGCGAGTCCCTGAGCATCCAAGCAACCGAGCACCAGAAAACAACTCTTCAAACTACTTTCATTTGTACTGAATGGTGGGAGATGCAAGACGCAGGTTTCCACATAGTGATGAGAATGATAACTGACTCCGGAAGTGTGTTTGATTCCCAATTCCCTGACGTGAAGCCATTTGCTTATCAATTAGTTGTTTACAGCGGGCCTTTCAAGAATTCACATGGGCTGTTGTAGCATATGTGTGTGGTATCACAGTCAAAACTTGAGTGCATTTGCATTATGTGAATGGCTCTTCAAATTTGCAGTTAACCTGCAACAACATCCTCCTCATAAATTAATCTCAACAAATATCCAAGGCTTAAAACAGTTTTACCTGCAGAAGGTGTGCTTGTGAGTGAAGTGCTGCTTTTGGCTGACCTTCATGTGTTGGATTGATGTTACTTCACACTTAAAAATACTGTGGGTGTAGCTTGAGTGTTGGTTTTAGGTATTGAAAGGGAGTTTACCTTGAAAGGGACATATTACTTTACAATCTTAATGTCATTTTTGTAGTATGGTTTGTTTGTTTCCAGGAGTTTACTCAGTTGTCACCACCTGTTGTCATCTAACCAAAGAGATGACAAGTGATCCATCTCCATGAAAACTAAGCAAACGCCAACTGATGATGAGGATGGTGATATGTAGTGGAAAGCTCTGGAAAAGCTATTCTATATTATTATGTTTTTGTTACTATTTGTAACCTGTTTTCTTATTGCTAGTCTCTTTTGTGTGTGTTTTCTGTCAGAGGTGTGTACTCATGTCACATGACTTAGACTCGAGACAGACTAGAGTCACAAACTTGATGAATCAAAGAAGAAGAAAAAGAAGCAAGTTACTTCACTTGGACTTGAGCCTTTTGAGTTGAAAATACTTAATAACTTTCTCCAAAGCCCAAATATTAAAATGTATGTTTTTTTAAATACAACGGGACAAACATACACAATTCATTCTGTTGTGGTACTGGTTAATAGTGCCAAATTCTATGAAAGTGCAATGCCAGCACTACTTTTAAAAAAAAAAAATTAATCAGTTTCGACTTGTTTAACAATTCTTAAAAATAATTCATGATTTGTTTACATGTAATATATTCTTAATCTGTTAAAGTGGCATAGCACTTGGCAAAGAGCACTTGTCAGTCTTGACTTGGACTTGACTCGGGACTTGCAAAACCATGACTCGGTCCCACCGCTGGTTTGTGTTGTTTAAAGTACAAACATTGTCATGGTTCAGTGTGCAGTGATGGGAGTTTGCTCTTCCTCTGATATCACCACATTATTAATGTCACATGATGGCTTTATTTTCGTTACAAGCAACTGATATCGTGTGTATGTCTGTTGCATTAATGTTGCATTTGTGTCAAATAGATTTTCGCAATTTCAATAACTATGAATTTGATATTCATGAGTCATCTCTCATCAGCCGTCCGGTTTGAATTTTCAGTAGCAAACCAGAAGCTGCAGTTCCAAACATCATCTGTTCCTTCTGTTGCACATAAACAAAGCTGTAGTGTTTCCAAACACAGACATGTTCATGTTGCCCTAGATAAACACTGGCCACATTACTTAGCTGCAACGCATAATTGCTGTATACACATTGTGAGAATTACATAAGACATCTCTCTGCTTTCTCCTGACAGAAGTAAATGGGGAAATAAATAAATAAATTACATAAGATGCTGATGTTTCCTCAGAATCTAATTTGGCTCATGAGTGTCTTTATGCCCCTCATAAGGACAACGGCCATTAAGTGTCTTTAATGTTTAATGTTTTAAGATAGTGAGCAGGTATTTGCAAATGCCACACACATTGTTAAAGTGTGTGTAACTGCTGCACATGTACATGTGATTTCTTAGTTTTTTATTTTTAATAAATTAAATAAATAAATAAAATTTTCACGTTGTCGTTATGGGGTATTGTGTGCAGAATTTTGATTGTATTCCATTTTGGAATTTAGCTGTAACATAACAAAATGTGGAAAAAGTGAATACTTTCCAGATGCACTGTACAGCTCCTCTTCCTCCGCAGTTGGACGCACGCCACAAGTACAATCAGCAAATATAAAGGAACACTAACATTGTTTTGTTGTGACCGTTTTAAGGGACTGATGAGACTGAATAAACCACACCATGACATTTTATTCTGTTGCCTGATGCTTAATAAAGTCAGACAGCCTTTCTTCCAGTTGCTGGATGACTGGTTGCTCAGCGTTCTGCACAGCAGCACCACTCCAAACGCCTTCCAATATTTCTTTATGCCTTGCACAGAGTGATCACACAGCTGCTTCCATCACTTTCTACGTCTGTCTGTAGAATCCCGGAGATCTCCCTCCATGTATTTTGTCTGTTCTTCCTGTGAGCAGTCAGTGGCAATGACTTTGATCTGATTTTATTGTGCCACCAAAATTTCAACCAGCAGGACAATGGGTCTCATTCATGAAACCTTTGTACACACATTTGGTTCATAAGCACAAATTAAGATAAAAGGAGGACTTTTGTTGGATTCATCAATGTTTTCTTATTTGCTATTGGTTTATGAACTGGGAAGGCTGCTCAGATCCACCGGTTCTTCCCTTTAAGCTGTTTAACAAAGCAGAACAAAAATGCTTTTAGCCGCTATGCTTCAGGCCGCTGGAACATCCTTCCAGAGGATCTGAGAAGAGCTGAACATGTTAATAATCTATTTAGTATGACTTTAATGTAGTGTTTTGTAAGTTTATGTTTTTTTTTGTTACTATCATAGTTATATATTTTACTGTATTTAGTTTGAACAATATTTTACAACATTATTTATTTTATTATTATTATTTTATTATATTTTGTTTAGATTATACTATTTTACTATAATATTTACAATTATATATATATACATATACATATATATATATTACACAAATGTACTTTGTGTAGTATTTCATGGTTTTATATGTATTGCTTGTATTATCTTTAATGCTTTTTTGGTTGTTTTGTTTTGCCTTAGTCTTTAAATCCATTTTTAACATCATATGATTGCAGGGCACTTTGTTTGAAAGGTTCTATATAAATACATTTCGATTGACTGATTGATAATTCCAGAGTGTTCATAGGCAAAAACATTTATGATGGTTCAGGACAGCTCATAAACTGATGCGCAAAGATTCAAATAGGTATTGAGTTATTGAGTTATGTCAAGAGACATAAAATAAAATGTTACTTGTGTCAGGAAAATACCAAATAAATATTCCAGTATATGTAGTGTTTTTCTTTGACATTTGTTATGTGTTAAGTAGTTTCTTCCTGCATTATACAAAAACATCCCGGTAATTTTCTTGTAGTTTGATGCTCCGTGCTGTGAAGTACATGAATGTATTTTGGGATACTTGAATGACATGAGGCAGTGTTCTCCACATCTGGAAAGTGTCAGTAAGTCACATGTATTCATCATTATATTTGTTTGTTGTCTCCTGGAATTTATAGTAACAATTAAAGGCACCAAGACTCTGGAGATTTGTGGTTTAGGAAACTTGAGAGTGCTTGAAGGAGTAAATCGCTGTGCAGTAACAGGTGCCCCAAAGCTAACGAAGTGTGAGGCAACGTGTCAGTCGGGTGCAGTCTGATCATGCTCAAACCGTCCTTTGAAGACCTCGAATCAGGCAGAATAAGTGAAAACACCTGTGTGGGTGGGCCATGGGGGCGTAGAGCCTTTTAGGGTAACATTACAACTTCAATTCAAGTGGAAACAAAAAGGCAGTAATATATCTGCAGGAGGTCGACAGGGTTTTTGATGAATAAGAGTAACCCGACCAACGCTTGACTGTGTGCCGAGAGTTCTGGTGTTCTGAAACAATTTCCTGCTTGAATTTTGTTTTGAAGTGAGCGTCTGAACACCAGCAGGAGGATGTTTACTTCAAAGGGAGGGGGATTTAAGGAAACTGCTCTCCACATTTCTACACTTAGCCCCTCTCAGCCTGTCTCCACATCTCTCATGTTCTCAGGATTATTCCTTTCCCACTCATAGTTACATTACATACATTTTTTTTTCTTTAAATGTTTTCTTTGGACCTAAGTAGATATTTATGTTATTTTTGTCTTAGTCTAAATCATAATAATTCCAATCAAGTTATATGAAACTCATATTTTAACAATATAAAATATTGATTGTGTTTTGCATACTCGTATCAAACAACCAACCAACACTTAAAACACTAACAAAAAAAAAGCACTGCACTGTACATAACCTGAATGTGCCTAATGATGCCAAGATGCCGTTTCACACATGCTTGTTAAGAAACACAATGGAACACACAGGGCCCCTGGTGTCATTTTCATAAATCACATCCCTCCAGGTCTGGATTTAAGAGTTGAGCAGATTCTAAAATCCATTTTGATTTCCACAGTGGCATGAAGTAATAAATCATTAAGCACGTACCCTTATGCATCCTCTTAAAGAGCAGTGAACACCGGCTCGTAAATCTCCCGTGACTTTGCCATCCTCCTGTCCTCGGTCTGGGGTAAAAACAAAGCCCAACCCATCATCATTCTAGCATGATTCACCCCAGCACTTTCTGCCTTTTGATGTCTGAGGAGAAGTTGTGCTGTACTGTAGGATGACCGAAACAAGACCACAAACCGCAGCTTTTACGGACAGCACACACATACAGAAAGGCTTAGAAGGTTTAAAAAGAGAGCGGCTTCACCCCCTTTTAAAAATACAAATTGTAAAATTGATTTATGTGAGTGTGGTGAGCATAGGGAAAGTGGAATGCACCAATGCTGTTGAAATAAAGGTATTGCACTGTAACTGTTTTTGACACTTCTGTATAACAACAAATGCTCACCAATGCACTACAATGACTTAAAACCAGCTGCATCTGTTATCTTTAAGGGCCTCTCATTCATACATTCCATAACTTTAATAGCTCAAATTTGCTGTGTGTCAGCTGTGCTGAGTGTTCTGATAACCGCTTCTGACATGCACACCATAACACCACTACCAACACTCAAAAGTGCTGTAGTCATAGAAATTACAGGCAATGCACATTAGTGGTCTGTCCTCAAGTTTATGATAAAGGCTGCATGTGTGAAAACACCAGTTACTATATATCAGACTTCTGATCTACTGTACTACATTTGAAATATTGCACTTTTTACTCCAATACATGTACCTGTCAGATATAATTATTAATTACTTTTCAGATTAACAAATTACAGGAAAACACTTCCTTTGTGGTCCATTTATAAAATACAACACATTGTTGAATATTAAACCGGTGGATCCCAACCTTTTTGGTTTTTGACCCAGCACAGAAAAGCAGTGCCTAGTTTAGGCTGAGTTGTTAGCAGTTTCACATTTCTCCTCTAAAATTCTCAGACCCCTTGAAGCCTAAAGAGGTAAAACTCCCCTATATTTCCCCCCAAAATACAAAGGATAGAGAAAATTTGAAAAATGAATTCAAATGTATGTAGCAAAACTATATTTTGTGATTGTTTTGACTCATCTCTCCATCCATTTAACTATGGAGAGATTTTTTTTTCTTTTTAAAGCAGTCAAAGAAATTGTTTGAGAAAGAAACTTTCCACACTTTTGCTTTCAAACCCCAAAATTTTGCTTGCAAATCTAAAAGTTTTGCTTGCGAATCTAAAAGTTGTGCTTCCGGTTCCACTTTATTCCGTGGGCAGGACCTACGCTGAAAGACGTTTCTATTGACCAGTTTTGATCGGAGTGACAGCTTGGCAACATGCCGTCAGTTAACGAGAGAGGCTGTTTTGAAGTCCGCCGGAGGAGAGCGGAGAAAGTCCATTCGAATGTAAGTTTCTTTACACATAACTTCCTTACTTAGCAGTAATGTTATGTTTGAGCTAGATTGCTTTTGTTTAACGAGCTGTGCTGTTGTAATGGGCCGAACAAATACGCATTATTTTGTCATCTTAGCTGCGAGTGCATGACTCAAATCACATGTTAATAACATTTATGCTTTGCTCTTTTAGATTCGCAAGCAAAGCTTTAGGGTTCTCAAGCAAAACTTTTAGATTTGTGAGCAAAACGTTTAGATTTGCAAGCAAAATTTTAGGGTTTGAAAGCAAAACTTTAGGGTTTGCAAGCAAAAGTGTGGAAAGTTTCTCTCTCAAACCATTTTTTTGACTGCTTTAATAATAAACAAAAATCACTCCATACAGAATACAGCTGAACCAGAAGAACAGAATAAAAC